>JAULCC010280596.1:0-12218 GCA_032358795.1 Nuttallia obscurata | reverse complement strand
AATTGTTATAACATTCATGCAAACACTGATATAGAACGACAGTGTAGAATTAAGTTTATTCAACAAAACCGTATATTGAAACTAAATTCAATATTTAATGATTTGTGTTGTATGCAATTTATGTGAAACAAGACTTTCAATCGTCAGGAGAAGCATTCAAGAAAACCGATTTCCAATTTGCATTGGATTTACGGAATACACACATTAATAATCCTATGATAAAATGGGTACTGCCAAAGATTAGACTAAATTGTCCTAATTTCTCCATAAATCTGGACATTTTTTCTGTTTTTGACAGTTATTAAACTTTTTAGTACTTCTGAAAACCAAGAAAATTTAATGTGATTTGAGGGTTCTGTTTTTATCTTCTTAATTCACATTTCATCTAACTTTGTACAGTAATACTTAATTTTCGAAAATAGCAAACATGCATGGGTAAAGTCGGAATCAAAATGTACCAAAATAAATTCGTGATGTACACATGTTTAATAACTTAGATGTATTGAAGAAGTTTGTTCCTGGAGGTTTTGTAAAATTCTGATTTTTCAAAGGCCTAATCATATATAATATTATGATTTTAATATTCGTTTCATGTGTCAATCAATTCTGTTTCATCAAATCATCTACACATCAGTGTATGCCAATCATCATCGTGATTTCCATATATTCAAACTGTAAACAATGGATTTTTTTTACAATTTTCGAATGTATGTGCCTTAGAGATGAAAGACATTTGTTCAAAGATTAATGGATATATACGCCACTATTATAAAGCGACAGAGTTAATTACGTATGGCAACCTTCCAGTCCTTTTCAATTGACAATGGGTTGTAGTTTTCCGTATATGTAATAGGGAAGGCATTATTTAACCCTAAGCCTGCTGAAATATTGTCGTCTGCTTAAACTGTCGTCTGCCTTAATTTCAGGATTCATCGGATTCACCCAATCGTTGGCGAAAAAAATGGTCAAGTGTCGAACAGCTTGGATCTGGATAGATGCCGAGTTACTCGGCGTCTGACCTGGACCTAAAATAATTGAATATTCGTTCACCGTCGCGCTTAGTAAGCTAAAGTTTAAAGGCGGCCAGACAATTGAATATGATTGATGGAGTAATATTTGTAATAACTGAGCAGCAATATGAAAGTAAGAGAAAGAACCAATGTCCTTGTGCATTTTGTTGTTGTTGTTAACGGTTTCAGGTTTTTGAACACCATGTTATTGGCAAAGACCTATCATTATGTTTATTTTGATTTTCATTGATTCAAAACGTTATATATATATAATAAATGCATTTCAAATCGTGATACCAAAGAAAATTATTGTGTAAGTAACTTCCAAAAATAGCTAGGGAGAGGTCAAAGAAACACATTCTAGCCCAAACTCAGCTTTCGTTTATTTTAAAAGTAGATGGTTGACATTGCATATAAAAATTAATCTCAAACTAATGTGTACTATAGGAAACACGTGCTTCTTTCTAGCATTACTATAGACGTAAAATATCAGATTATTTCTTTAAGCATGAACATAATTTTATAGTAAGAAACTTGTAAATTCATTACTGGATGTTGGTAGAATGATTCCGTAATTTTCATTATTTAATACACAGCAGTCAGTATAGCTAAACATCCATACTAGTTACAATTCAATCTGAAAATAATTTATGCAATGGCTGTTTTTTGTAGACAGCAACCCAATCGCCGAGAACTTTTCTAAACTTTACTTATTATTTGAGGCTTTGATTAGAAAAGGGATGTCGAATTATTTGATCTGTTATGTGCCGACTTTCAGTCACTTTTATTATTATTATTCTTCTTTCAAGGACAGTAATGATTGAATAATGAGAATCAATTGTTCATTTCGAAGCAGAATTTGAAAATACTATTGGAAAGACAACATATATTTAAGCAAAGCATTTATATGTCTCACATAGGTATCTTTAACTGGAAGAACTAATGCAACATCAAGATGACTTAGCTTATTAAGCATAAGCTGTAGTTAACCATCACAAGAAGACAATGTGATTATTATTTGTTCCTTTCTACGGATAAAATTCAAAGGTAAAAGCTCATTTTGATATCCTGATTAAGATAAAAGTCAGCGTAATAAAGTCTCAATTTCATATAGCACCAATGCAGCAAATTTATATATTAATTTCAAGACTTGTCTAAGTCTATAAACTGTACTGACACCATTTGTGGGTCCTAAGATGTCGTTTGTTGTCACGTTACCTACTAGTACTGGTTTGGTTTCGTTCTGAAAATAACTTATGGTTTTGTTTTGCTCTGAAAATTGTGGCAGCTAAGTCGTCCGAATATTTAGTCGTTATAGTTGCAATTATAATTGAATGGACCAATAAATAAATTTTAAAATTCAACTTCTGATTGAAATTTAAATCTTTTTGTCCACTCTTATTGTTAAAAACTAGCACATATGTCTGAGATCTTAGTTCATACATTTAAAAACAAAATGTTGAAATTCATATCTTTAAAATATCATTTCTTTCCAAA
Source organism: Nuttallia obscurata (assembly GCA_032358795.1). Taxonomy (NCBI): domain Eukaryota; kingdom Metazoa; phylum Mollusca; class Bivalvia; order Cardiida; family Psammobiidae; genus Nuttallia; species Nuttallia obscurata. The sequence goes on along the minus strand of JAULCC010280596.1, from coordinate 9,711 downwards.
TTTTGGTATTCTGAATTTTGGATTGTTGTCATATCATAATATTTTAATATTCGTTTTTATTTCAATGGTATATTTTTCATGTAAGAGATTAAATTATACATCAGCATTTGAACCCATTTGGTGAAAAAAATTTACACGACGCCTACTTTACCTGAATAACTTTCAACTCTTCTTGACGTTCAACAGATGTTACGAAATATAAACTGAATTATTGTCAACAACCATATACAGAACGGTTAAACCCAGACAAAGAAAAAAATCAATAGACACCAGCCCTGGAGGACTGAAAACAATCTAAAATAATTCAAATCTGGCAAGACATTTTGTTGTGTAACATGTTTTTGCAATTTTTGACAAGGGTCACATTATCTGAAGATTATTCTTGAGATAAAATTATTGTGAAAGGCAAAATAGGCTTTAAACTTATATGATTTCGTATAACAGTCGTGTCTAAATGCAATTTGTTTACCTTTCTAATAGGAATTGTCTAAGATATCATTCAGCTCAGCTGTTTGCTAACACTATCAAACACTAAACATGAGAAAGAACTATTTCAGAAATGACAACAAAAGTTCCCTTAGCATTAATATCAATATTATCCTGAAAAAAGTATTCGCTTTTTATGACAATAGCGTCATTGCTTTTTAACCATCATCTTGAATTGGCTAATATTGGATTATATCAAAAGTTCTTCATACTTTCTGACAATTTAATATCAAATGTCACGTGATATAAACTTTGAACTGTCAGAGATAATTAAATACTGTCTTTTAAGAATGACATTTCTTGATGTCATCAGCAGTGGGCTTGTTGATAACTACACTACTTTGACAAGCGATTCTACCAATCTTGTGATATCCCTGCAAATTGTCAAATAAAACCGTTCAATTGTCTTGGGTCTTTTGTTCTATGTATAAACAATTAAATGCACCAGGTGCCTTACTGTCTATATTCAATACTATCTTCTAAGTATATATCACTGAGCCCCACAGCGAGGTAGGGCAAGAAAGACATGAAACATTTCGATAATTGAATATTTCATTTTAATGTAGACTACCTGGCTATTCTCTTTGCCCAGAGAAAACTGATCATTTCCTAGAAAATTACAGCCGCAACAAAATCTAACTGCAGTGTCACTGGAACATTTCAAAGTTTCATTCATTTGTTTAGGGAATTGTTCTGCGTTTAAGGTTAATGGATTACTAACATTAAACTCTAACCAAGCAATGAGAATGTTCAATCCCTTTAAATAACAACGTATAACAAACATTACTAGAGGTGCCAATAACTAGATGTATGTTACAGCGGTATTTCATATACCTACCAAATACTTGAACTAGCTATTTAATTTACAAGAAGATGTGATTGAAATGTATATGATATTTATTTGCTTTTGGTAGACTGAAGATAATACTTTTCAAATAACTTTTAAAGACAACATATTCAAAAGGCTGTTAGGTACAATGATCTCACCCTCGTCTGTTAGGAATAGTTAGGACAATTTTATAGGTTAATGCATTTAATGATGTTCCTGCAGCGTAGCCAGATATGAAATCATTCAATTAAGGATCGTGGGTGTTCCTGAGCTATAAGCTGTTAGTCAGTGAACGAATATCAAACATAATTCAAACCGTTTACATAAACAATATTTAGATATGTTTAAAACATATATACATGTACCTATCCCTCGACATATTTCTTGATATCATAGGTATTTTCCTTATCTTAAATCATCTTTGAGATGAAACCAATACAAATGTAACTGAATGGAGTTAATTACTAAACTATATAATGTATTAGATACTAAATATTTTCTAGAATTGTCAAATAAATAACAAGCACCAATACCCATTTTTAATAGTTTTGTGCTTATGTGCCGTAAAACCCATTTTTACTCACTAATATCCTTGAACATTGATTGAATGGTTATTCAACAATTACTGGTAGTTATACCATGTTATTTCAGCAATTAATTAAATGACAATGAATTACATAATTAAAAATCACAACAATTAGCTTTGGAAATTGTAACATTTCTCCTGACAACGACTACAACTGTACAATCCCTGCAATCCAAAGACTGAACTGCTCCGACATTTTATCTAAGGCAAATCCAAAACCTCTGCTAACAAGACAGAATAGACAGCACAAACAGATTTATACAATTGTACATAGTCTCAACATATAGTTTATAGCTTAAAAAGATGCATGTTATGTATCTAAACATATACTAAAATAAAGAGGACATTTAAACCATTTAAAGGCATTATCTAAAATAAAGAGATAATTACTAAAAAACAAAAAAATATATATTGTTGTCGTTAACTGATACATTTGGCAGTGAGAGAAACATTAATAACGATTATTTTTATGTTATATTAGCAAAAATCTAGTTGTGTATTAAAAATCTCTATGCCTGAAATAGTGTACAGAGGCCCCCCTTGGTCTTCCCCCAGCTGTAATGAGCTGATATGACTTAAATACTGTTAAATGGACGTTAAATTCCTAATAAACATACTAAACAAAAACGTATTACAAATGCTTGCATACTATTTGTTTATAATTTCAGTTTCATCACATGAGTTAAGTATTTTATGAAATTTAAATAGAGACGAATTGACATAAATATATGGTTTTGTACATGTTTGGAGTAGTTGCAAACAGCACTGACAAACATATACGAAATGAAACTTATCTCCAATGTTATTATTACAACAAAGACAAACATGTTTATTGCGTGATATTGTAACGTGTTATCGCCTCGTTTTAACTATCAACATATGTACAGAAACTCTTATTTTAACGAAGTTAATGTGTAAACTCTAAGATACTTAATCTAACATTGTTCAAATTGTAAAAATGTTTGAGATTATCTCTGCTTGTCTTAAACTTTATTATATATTAAAGTTCCATAAAAATCTTGAGTAAAATTATCTTTTGACCAAGTCTTATCGTATTATAACTTCTAAGAGATCTATACAAACATTCAAGAAATATAGTATTTGGTTATCTGTCCTGCATATCAGTTAAGGCACTTTACGTGGTAATGGTAACATCTAGGAGCACTTATCAATGAAAATTAATCAATTGCAAAAATAAGTGACTACTGAAAATAATTACGAGACAATAAACATACTCATTTATCATTTGAAATATCGGGATAAAGTTCTTGTCCTTAAACTTACGAGCACTACTTTTATTTATTTGTCTGTCTGTGTTAAGTTCTATTCCTACAACAAAGCAATCTTTATCGTTTTAACAAAGTCCATAGTAAAAATTATCCAATTTAGGTTGTTTAGTTTGTCTTCAGCTTGTATTGAATATCTTTTAAATGTACTCATTTATTTCTAGTTTACCTTTGTCAATGCTGCACGAAATTCAACATCAAATTAATATAAGCTTGTCCTCTTAAAATGATTCCAGTGAAGGGATTTAGTTATGCAACAGCTGTTGTGATTTGTCTGTTTGCAAATACATTAATCGTCACTTTTCTGGAAAACTTGGCTATTTTCAGTCATTATCTCATTTGAAAAATAGCTTGGATATGACAACGTGTTGACTTCTCTCTTCACTCATAATTTGTTTGGAAGTGTTAAATATTTCAACTTGCAAATATGTTAATTTTACTATCAGTTTAAAATAAGATATTTGATTTAGGATGGTTTGCATTCTAGCTATAAAACACACTCACCTTGTTTGTTATAACAGCCATGTTAGCTGTCTTTAAACAGGACACACATAAGGGTGCACAAGAGAATTGAATAATGAAAAGATAAAATAATAATTAATTATTTGTCTTTCTTCCTTTAGAATATATATAACGTTGCACAAGTTGTCCAAAACACACTATACTGGAATCATATGTTTTACTTTAGAAAAATATAATTAAATAAAGTGTACAAGAAACAAATATCACACATATTACCAACAGATGTGGATATGCCGAATGGCAAAATTCAATGTAACAATCGTTTATCTTTGTGTCATCCACTTCAAACCTATTTGAGCTTTGTAAAGTAACCGGTTGGTGATATAGTTATCTGCATGTGTGCATATAATGTGTAAATGAGCAACCTCCGATTATTTTTGAGCGGATCCGGTTTGTTTCGACAGCGTTCAGAATGTCAACAATAATATTAAGATAAATACTCGGTTTTTGATATGTTATGTGTTTCTCGTATTTATAGTAGCGGACGTAACATTGAAACCCATTATTGCGATACACACCTTGTTTCACTTGTATCAAAATATGCAAATTATAGCAATTTTGAGCTTTATTATGGCTTTAAGATTCACTTGGTCAAAAGCTAAACATGACATGTTGGACACAGAAAAAAGTAAGACTAGACACACTGATTAGAATTTAAGACGAAATTTACAACTTGTAACATAAATTGTTATACTATCAATTATATGCAATACTGCATGGTCTTATATGAAATTCTTTTCAAAAGTATTTCATATCATGTGTGAAAAAGTATGGCTACAATGACATATGTTTTTTCGAGGCATAAACTTTTAGCGTCATTGGCAAGTCCAGTTAACTGTCTAAAATAGCAAAATTGACCTGGCTCACAACTGTAAGAATTGTTTGGTTAGTGGTAGTTAAAAACTTAAAAATGTTCTATGTGTTTATATTTCAAATTACCGGTCTTCCTTATATTGTCCAAATAGATACACCCTGTTACTACATGTAACTGCTTGCTGAACCAGTACATAAATCATGACTTTGTGTATTTTCTTACAAATGCTTGGAACTAACATATCATTGGATGATTTTTTAAAATGCACCTTTCACAATAATAACATCTAGAAGTAGTCACAGTATACACCAAGTTGCAAACATATTCGGCGGAAGTCAACAGTCCCAATCAATAAGCACGCTTGATTTACATAAATCATATGCATTTGTGTCTTGAAATGTTTTGAAAGTGTTAAAAAACTGCTAGACCTTTGTTCATAAATCTCTGTAGAAACCGCATACTTACATAATTGTATAACTCCCGGATTGCTTGTTTGTTGGATGGTTCAGTTAAGCCAACAACATGCATGAACATTGAAAGTATTATGTAGAGGAGTTTTTAATGACAATCATTTAAAGACAAGTAGGTTTAAAATTACCTTTTCAACATCTTATTGCTGTTATCATTTTCCCCACGTACTTAATGTTATTGTGCAGGTCTACAATAATTCATAGAGCGGTACGTTTATATCATGAAAACAAATATTTAAGTTATCGGAATCGATTATTCATTTCGCAACTAATAACGAAGCAGTGTTTGAGGACGAAACAGGAAAGCAAACAGACGATTCACCGGTGCAGTAATCTGATATGCATATTTATTACCGGGATAACTTCACTGTCTGTGTGCAATGACCATTAGCGGTAATTAGCTAAAAGAGGATAAAGTCTAATACTATTGATGTCTTCTTCAGTAAAATATTTTACATGCGTACCGTATTTCTGGTTAAGACTAAAGGCGTCTTTAGTTTAAGGCGATATCTTTACGATTTACAAGACGCACAATGTTATTATTCTGTATTTTTTTTTAATCAACAATCTGTACACGAAAAAGTATTCAAAATATGAATGTCTCATTTTGTTCTATCAAATACCATCTTAACATACAAGAATGCGATGATAGTTTACATGTTGAACACCAAAAGCCCAAAAAAGTCGGGAAAAGTAAACGTTTTCTTTGAGTTTCATAACATTTAAGATATGAACGACACACTGTGTCTTATAAGTTTACTAATATGGATGTTATCTTTGCCTTTGCCATGCTGTTCATTACCGGAATACATATTTTTGCTGTTTACCTACTACATTTGTATCATCATCACATTTATATAGCAATTTTATCATCAAGTACATGATATTAAAAGGCTTAACAAACAAACATATGTATACGTATAAAATATCTATACAAAGAATACATAGGTATTTAAAAGATTCGAATGATAAAAACACCACTTAAACTACATGAAGACAATTTATAACACATTAGTAGGAGTAACAAATATTTTAATAAATAAATGAATAAATCAATAGATAGATAGATAAATAAATAAATAAATATATATATATATAATTTTAAATAAATAAATAAATAAATGAACGAATAAATAAGTAAATAAATAAATAAACAACGCTAAAGTCATAAATTTAGTCTCTACAGTTCATCTGCTCGTAGGTAAGAGAGAAAGAGCCAAGAGGGGATCGCATTCGGTGTTGAAACAACATTGTATTTTGCCAGAAGCTAACAGTACTGCACTATTGAAACATCTGATGTATATCTTGTCATATCGACAGATACTGTCCCGTAAGCAGTTGAAAAACGTATACTCGATTCCTGAATATTCATGACAAACACATAGCACTAAATTATGTGAAGGAAGGTCTAAATAATAATATGAATTTTAAGGAATTATGCTGAATATGCCATATGTATCTAAGATTCTTGATTCAATAGTTTTGAAAGGTATGTCAATAGAAAACTACTAATCCCAGATATATCCAAGGCCATATACGTGTAGAATCGATTTAATTTGATGGCCCAGCTATTTTCCTTATACCATGTGCTGTATCTGTGCTATCCTTAAGTGAAGAGTAAATATGCTTTGGCAGAGATGTTTCTTTGTTGTTGTTTTTATATTTTAACCCAATATTTTATCAAATATAGTTTTCGTATTATAGCTAGTGACACACGTCCCCATTCCGCATAAATTCCATAATTTAATTACAAAATCGCGACTTAACAGTATAAAAATAGTGTTATTGTCATACAAATTATTTCGAAACCAAATCATGTTTAGTACAACAAAACACACACAGGTAAAATCACGCCATACCCTTCAACTCATTTCTCTAATCAGCACTACAAGCGACAATGCCATTTATTTTAATTTATCTGCGGAAAATCAGTTTTATTCAATAGTCTGGCTTACGTTTAATGATGTAATCAATTTGACGTGTGCGAAAGATATCAAATACTCGGAAAACAACATTTCAATGTCAATAGAAACAGGAAAGCCGTAACTTGTAATTATCTGCAATACCATTGTGATATGCTTGTCTTGGACCATTGTTCAGCAACTGTGTTGTCGCTGCATTCAGACACACACATTTCAATTACAGACAGACAAACCGGGATACAGATTTAAACATGAAGCATTGACCAAATATAACCAAATGTCAATGTAAGAATAATTTGTTTGTATTTCCTGAGTGAGCGTTCACTGGTTTCCCAGATAGTACCAGTGTCATACCTACCATCAAACATATCGAAATTTAACAAAGTATTCCTTTTTCATTGAAAAGTTGAAAAGTAAACGACAGTTGAATTATCGGTTTATGTTCAAACATAGATTGAGAATGAATACAACACTAAAGGAAAAGATTCATTTTAAATGGTGCACACGAAAATTACCTAAACGATTATCAAACAATCTATTCTATTCTTGCTCAGTTATACTATTACACATGTTGTTGTTTTTTAAATTTATGTTTTGAGTGCTTTTTAACTGAAATTTAATGAAAGCTACGGGTTTCAATATCGACAGTTGTAAGCAGAATGATCGCTGTCGCTTGCTTCAATTGAAACAAATTTATATTTCCGACCAATGCATTTACATAAATGTCCTGCTTGAATATATTCAATTCATAAAAAAAAGCAAATTACATGTTTCTTAACTTCAACGTTTGTTTATATATTTAATGTTTAGTTCATTCGTCCATGCCATGTAAGCTATATTTGATTTCTTTTGAACGATTTGAAAATTTGATTTAAAAAAATGATTTCATTATAGCACTGTATAGGCTGAAATGTTTAAAGGAAAAGGCAACCTTAAAAATGAATAGGTCTTATGTCCAACATATCTTAAAATAGTTCGCAAAAATGTAAGACGTTTGCGAATTGGACTATTCTCAATTAGGAGTTTTAGTGAAAAGTTTTTATACGTATCTTTAACAAACAACTTACGCACAACAGTTGTTCCGCTATGACTCTGCAATTTACTCTGAACGTTCAGATGTCTTCTGTGGTTGACGTGAAACTAAATACAAGTTATACAATATGTTTAACTAGGAGGAAACAGTTCTTACAATTATTGCCGATGCATGTTTGAATGATAAAATCCTTGAAGGATGAGCCAGATTCCCAACTGATTTGTTTCATTGTCATATTTGACTATAGTTTTAAGAGACAAACTATATCTATATCTATCTCAAGACATGCTTTCACGTATTTTATTGTATATGTTTTGGTCATTGCAATTGCTTATCGTTAGTATAAGTTATCTGAATTTGAAAACCAAATGGTTAACAATTCAGAGTATGAAACAATTTTATAAATGTGTAATTATTGTTTATCATAGTTTTTTCTGCACAAATAGTTCAGATAAAATTTCAGTTGACTGACTATCATGTTTTAAAACTGATATATCATCAATGACTCGAACAAATCAGATCTATAGCGATACGGTATGTCAAGATCTTACTAGTGAATTGAGCATTAGATTTATTGGAATCTGCGTTGGTTTTAAGCCTTGTTAGTACTAATCAAATAAGTTTTTTTGAATTAAGAAATTTATGAAACTGTTTGTATTTATTTAAAAAATCAGTTTCAAATGAATGATTTCATTTTGATTGTTGCAAAATGCATATTTTATCATCTATAAGAGCAATTAGTCACAAATTTATGACGTTATCAAAAGACATAGTTAAAAAGGTACTTTAGTTGGAAAATATCATAATATCTTAGGTATTTAATTGTGTCATTGATACGTGGGTAGGCAATGGTGTTTTTATGCGACATGATATTGTTTTACAACTTATTGTTAGAGTGATCAGTGGATTTCTGGTATCGAAGTAGTTTTCTCGGAAAGATTTAGAAATTACTTTTTTTAAATCACAAATAAATTAACGTGATCAGGCCATCTAGCAAAACATAAATATCGTCATATACAAACACGTTATGTTTATCATACATAAGCAAACATATAAAATATTAACTTTGTGCTACCTAAAACGGGAAAAGCCTTCTTCGACTTCCGAAATGTCAATTTAATTTGATTGTGCGTGTATCTGCATTTGTCGCCAAAAAAATGCTTATTTAAAACAACCGTAAAACTATTCAAATTGATTTATAGGTGGCACATCATTTCACCTGGAAGTGTTCTGAGAACTGGCATAGGTGCCGGAAATTAGTACTTGCCCTTCCTACCAAATGACGTCACGCCAGCGTTGTTGTTTTTTTATTATTTAAGCGATTCGTTGAGTAGGCCCCTACACTGTTAACCTATTCAATGGTTTATCACAGTTTAATATTTCAACAACAAAAAACATACAAAAAATAAATCAAACAATAACATACGAATATATCTAATAGTAAATATGCCCTTGCGGTTCACTTATCGGTTTTCTTATTGCAGGCATTTTTGCCGAACGTTCTTGCAAACTAGACTCACTGGAAAATTCATCCTGTGGAATGTAAATAGTAAATGCGAATAACAGTAGCCTCGAGAGGCATTGTTGTTGCTGTTTTATTGAAATATTTATTTTCACATATTCCGAGTACATGTGATCTATTGTCGGGTTACATGAAATAAATTGATCACATCATTCAAACATACTTGATCTCAAACGCACTCGCTTATAGTCTTGCGCTTACACATTCAATACTTACACTGATTTTTTTCCCACTACTATAT
>JAULCC010280263.1:0-12220 GCA_032358795.1 Nuttallia obscurata | reverse complement strand
ATACATACTCCGGCGCAATATAGCCTTTGTGTGCTGACGTGCCGTAAAACCCCATTTCACTCACTCACTCACATTCAAACATCAACTCCTACTATGAACCATTTGGCAAACTTTTACCAACTTTCACAGGAATGTTCCTTGGTTGGTCTTCTTTCAGATTCTTTAAAACAATTTGCCTCCATGCACTGTATTTGCAAAGGAGAGGAAAAAAACATTTGAAAACATATTTTTTCAGAAACTGTTGGCCTGATAATTGCACAAAATTTTCTCTAGCGAGCTGTTATCAAATTATTTTAAGCCATGTTGGTTTATATTAAAAACCTGGCTTGAAGGGGTGGGTATATATTCCACTTTATATGGCTATATGGAAAACTTTGAAAGTCTTCCTTTAGGAAACCACTGGTCTGATTTCAAGATAATTTGATGTCTTCATCTGGTGTCCCTTTTTCAAATTCCTCCAGGTCGATATACCCCACAAACGAAGTTTGAAAGTGGGTATACTAGAATCAGCTTGTCGGTCAGGCGGTCTGTGGGGCAGTCGGGCTATCTGTCTGCAAAATTTTGTCTAGTGAACTCCTCCTTCACTTTCAGTCCAATTCACTTGATACCTGGCATAATTATTCATTAGGAGCAGTAGATGTGCAAGATGCAAATTTCACATTTATTTGCACAAGGATTACAGAGTTATTGCCCCAATCAACTTGAAAGTCTTGTCCAGTGAACTTCTCCATTCAGTTTCTGTCCGATTAACCTGATTCTTGGCATAAATATCGATCAAGAACAGTAGATGTGCAAGAGGCAAGTTTCAAGTTTGTTCACACAAGGGTTACGTGTCTGTGTCAAGTAACATAGTATACAGAGTAAAGGCTTTTAGTCACTATCAAAACAGAGTACCCATAAGATAAGGTTTGGTGGAGAAAAAAAGGAAAAAAGACTTGAGGAAATTCTGTGATACACATCCTATCTGGAGCTCTGTATAGCTTTAAATGCGGGTTTTCTTCTAGGTTTGTTAAAATGTTAACCCCGGGGTCAGTGTTAGTCCCTCATATGGGCATCTTATTTTACATAGGCTTAAAAAGTAATGATTAAATTAATGTCCTCTGTCTAAAATCATGAACTTGAGTGGAGATATTTTAGCAACATCAATCATGTACCTATTATCTATTAAGATGGTGACCATGTGTAGTACGTGTTTCATATTTTGTGTATAGGAAATTCAGGTGAGCAGTAGCAGGACCATCCTGGGCCTCTTGTTGTTTTCTTTTGTTTTTTCATTGCCAAACATATGTGTGTTGACCCCCAGTCAGATGACAATACTTATCTGGGTCTACTTTTTTTACAATATTCTATTTACATATCTTTAAACTGTATTTAAGTCAGTTTGTAATGGTGATACTGCCATATAACCATTACATGTGTAAGGATGCCGTTAATAACTCTTTCACACTCCAACTGGTTAAACCATATCATAGGTACTTAGTGGTCAGCTGGCGCACCTTATTCCCACAGAACAGCTTCCAGAAAACGTTTAAGTGAAACACAAATGTTTCTGTATTTATTACTACAGTAGCCTGTCCCATTTATAACCACTAATTTGATGAGTCTCATCCCAGTAACGTTGACTAGCCCAGTAAATACAGAAACTTGATCAAGCTTGTATGGCTGATCCAGTTAGCAGTTCCCCCATGTGGTACCTCGTGAGTACAACTTGCTGAGTGTCACGTTTGGACCTTCTCCATTAAACCCTTGATATGTCTGATTTTATCAATAAAAGTTTGCCAATTACCATAAGCATTTGGTAAATCAACATTGATTTTGTAAATGTATGGTAGAAATGTGGCTCTCTCTCATCGGCAACAGTGTAAACTGAATAATTTTCTTTGTCTAAACAGAACAAAGAAAAATGTTACAGGAAGTAAACCCTGTATGAATGAACTCTGACCTCTGACACTAATGTTGAGCATGACCTTTCTCTGTCAGTGTTAACAAAATGCTGAATGCTTTTCATGTATGAACCAGTAGGTCTTTGATAAAGATTAAGTGAAGAAGTGTATTAATATATTGGATAGTGTGAGTTTATTTTTCTATATGAATACTTTTTTTGGGGGAATTTATTGTTGTTGTTTTTCCCCCACCCCTGGATGTAAATAGATGGAAAAGTATAAAACAGCAGTTATCCACCTGTCAAAGTAATGGTTGTATGTAATTTGTACAAAATAGTGTTACTTGATAAGAAGTAAGCTTTTGAGTAGTTTACCAACAGGCATGAATACAATTATTCACAAACAGTGCAGACCTAGATCAAATGACTCAGCTCAGCTTTGGTAGCTACTTGTGGATCATCTATCGAACACACCACCCTCTCTGTGATGAATGGACTAATCCAGGGTAATAAGTGGAGGCAACCATAATGAAAAACGGAGTTGCTTCAGAGTTACTATAGGATACAGTGTTAATAGTCTTGAGTGACAGCTGCATTTTATAAGTAAGTTTAGTGATACTGGAGTGGGGTTGTACTAGACCCAGTGATCGAGTGATGATAACTTCACATACCAGTATAGAGTCGAGTACTATTATGATAGTGTTTGTGTGTTTGTATAAATTGAATTTTTTGCTAAGGTGGGGCCTGTAGTAGAACCTTGGATTATTTTATACCTATACGCTGAACAGACTTTATCTACCTGGCTAGACTTGGGTGTATTCTAAACTCCTGACTGAGCAGTTTTTTATAGGACAATTGAAGTTTTATAGCAGCCTTGTAACTCTTGTGACCTATTAACCCACTACTGTGTTTAGTTTTGTCCCTAACTATTTGGCAAAACTACAAAAAAAATTCCTGTGTGAATTTGGATATATTTAGCAGTGGTTTAATTGTGTTTTTATAGATGTTTTGTGAGCGTTTTGTGCATTGTGGGATCAAGTTCTGTTTATTTTGGATATAAGTTCTGTGACACTGATTGACAGGCAAGGATATATTTAGACCTGCAGAAATGAACACAAGAAAACTGTTAATTATACACTAATTGGATTTTACGTTTGAACTGGCTAGACATATTTTTGGTAAGTGTTATTTGAGATTTTAAAAAATTATGTGTTATATACCAGTAAGCCACTCAAGCTTATATCTTGAAATAGTTATCTTCAACAGCTAGGTATGTTGCAGATGCTTTATACAGGTTTAAAGATTTAGGTTTTCTTTCACATGTTTATTGCTCTAGATTACTGTTTATTTATGTATGACTTATAAATAGAAACCAGTTCAAATTTAGTGACTAGAACTTTGCTCTTGCAACTGAAGAGTATAAAGGTTGATTCTCTGCTGGATTACATGTTGTGTCCTTTTGTTCAGGTAGTGCTGTTTCTACCAAGAAAACATGGACATAACATCAGATACCATAATAGACCCAATAATTGTCTCAGCTACTATAAGTGCCTGTTTCACAAATTTCATCCAACAATATGGCTCAATTTTAGTTAAAAGAACTTTCAATATATTTAAACTCTAAAAGGCAAGAACCCCTGTCCAACAGTATGGCACAAACTAACTTTACATACAAAGTTACTTAAATAAGAACTTTCAATCTAATTTTATCTCTAAAGGGCAACAACCCCTATCCAACAGTATGATTCAAACTGACCAAAGAACTTTTAGTATATTCATCTCCAAAGGGCATCCCCTGTTCATTGGTATGGCTGAAACTGGGGAAAGTAAGAACTTTTAGTACATTAAACCTCCAAAGGGCAGCAATCCCTGTCCAATAGTATGGCTGAAACTGACCAAAGAAATAACTTTACTGTCAATATATTTAACCTCCAAAGGGTTACAACTCCTGTCCTTCTCAAATAGTAAAGATCATATCAAGGTCAGAACTTCCATCAATTTTACCTTCAAAGGGCAACAATTTCAATCCAACAGTATGGCCAAAACTTACGAAAGTTATAGCTTTCAACATATTTAACCTACTAAGGCCAACAACTTCTGTCAAACAGTATCCAAGGTAAGAACTTGTAATATTTTAAAATGTCCTGCCTCTTCAAAAATCTAAATCTAAGCATATTCAAAAGTGTTTCACTCCATTTGAATATTGCCAGTATTCCAGTTGTTATAAAATGTCTCTTTTGCAGAAAAATTGTGTTTGAAAATATCATGAAAACGAAAGCAGAAATTTCTCAACAAAAAGGTATTCATTTGAGAAAATTGAGTGTCAGTTTGATTTGATTGAGGTCATAATTACTTAGGGTAACACAATAAAATTAGGAAGACTGAATGTTTATTGAAAAAGTGATTGAACTATCAAATTTCAACAAGCAGAAGCAGGAAATAAGATTTGGTATAGATAAATAATTATCAGTGTCATCAGTTAGTTTTACTGAAACTTCTTCACTTTGAAATTGCATGGGACCAAAGGGCATCAACGCTCAAGCTTACCTATGTCAGAACTTTCAATATTATTTACCTCCAAAGGGAATTAACCCTGTCCAAAAGTATGGCTTACACTTACCAAAGTAAGCACTTTTGGTATATTTAACCTCAAAAAGACAACAACCCCTGTCTAACAGTATGAATCAAACTGACCAAAGTAGGAATTTTCAGTATATATTTTACTACCAAAGGGCAATAACTCCTCGCAAGGTATGGTACAACCTTATCAAAGTTATAACTTACAATATATGTTTAAACTTCAAAGTGCAATAACTCCTTTTCAACAGTATTGCCCAAAATTACTTTACAAACTTATCTAAGTAAGAACTTTTGATATATTTTACCTCCAAAGGGCAACTGTGAACCCCTGGCCAACAGTATGGCTCAAACTTACCAAAGTAATTTGAACTTTAAATTTATTTATCTACCAATTAAAGGGCAACGTCAAACAGTATGAAAACTGCGAAATTCCCAGAAGTCAAAATTAGTATGTCTCAATGTGACTATAGGCCTTGATTCGACAGTACTTGCATGAAAACTAGACAAAAGACTAGACTAGAAAAATCATGGTTGTCAGACAAAGGGCATGTCTTGTTAGAAATGTAGGTCAGTTTCTCAAATATCTAGGTCGAGTCAATCTGCATTTGAATCACATTAACTCCATATCTTTGAAATTCCACCAAAGACAATAATCATGTATCATAAATAATATAATGGAGGTTGTTTAAACAGTTAATTGTTTCACCCTTTGGTCTCTGCTTCTGTAAACATTTTTTCATCAGCCATAGCCTAGTATTGAGTTGAAATTGTTTTCTGATAAGATGTAACATTTACCTACTTAAAATGATGTATATATATATATATTTCTCTTATCATACTGTTTGTCAGATTAAATGCCATCACATCAATAGGCTTTGATTTATCTATGGCCATTTAAATTTCTTTGATCATGATGAGGTATTTGTGTCAATCATTTACCAGACAGGGAAAAAACAGTCTTGAGGTATACTCAAAATTTAGAGAAATCTACTGTCATCAGTTTAATGGAAGTCTTCAGACATTCGAAATCCAGTGAGCAAATTCAGCAGAACACAGTGTCTGATCAGGGTCTATGTAATGCACATGAAATCATTACAATACTAATGAAGAATTATGCTTAAATCAAAGTATCTGTTATGAATTATTCAGCTGATTAAAACTTGTTTGACAAAAATGATAGGGGAAGGGCCTTCAAAAGCCCCTAATAGGGAAAAGAACAAATTTTCTTAAAATGTCACTTAAAATAGATGAGAGATAGACTCTTGTCATTAGACAGGGATCTTAGGTCCTTTAAAACTAAATTGTGACTGCAAATTACCACTTTAGAAATTAGTTAGGCTTGGAGTGCTTGAACATGCATTTTTTGTGTGTGTGAATCTTTGAAACTCTGAACTCTGCTTTCAACTATGTATACAGCTAGACAAATTAAGTTACTTTTTTTTCTCGTAATAATGTTTGCACTCTATTAGCGCCATCGTTAACCTACATTTGATCAAGGTAGATAAAGGAAGAGTTGTTCAGATTTAGACAGAGGGGGCGTCTTAAATATGCACTCCTGTTTTTCCACCTCTTAATTCATCATTAGTGCTTCAATTTATTCTATCAATGATAAGTTTAAAGTTCTTATCTGTAACAGCTATATTGTAAAGTCACATTATCTTTTGTTTGTTTATCAGATGGAAAGAAAGCTTTTGGTTCTTGTTTTGTTTTAGCTCTACTGGCCAATTTTAGGCCATCAGTGACACACTTATTAGGTTATTTTGTGTAGAGGTAATGTTATTTATAGTAATTATTCTTATATGATATTTCTTGACTTGAAAATATAATGTTTTCCCATGTTGAAGAGAAATAGGAAAAACTAGTATATGCTCTCTGTGAGGGACACTTACCAATCTTAACATAGTGCTAATATAAAGTTTCAAGCCTCAAGGTCAGAAGTACGGGATTATTGGCTTATTAAAAATAATGGCAGAGCATAAGAGGGAGTGCTTTCATTACCCAAAAGGGCCATACCCTTTCAGCCCTGTACTTTTATGGTAGGATTAATTAGAGGAACAACTTGACATGGGGGTTGGCTGACCTAATATTGATAACAGTTCCACACTAGTTGTGAGAGAAATATTACTGGTGTAAGAGCTGTAACCACAGATCTATTTGCTACTCATGTGGTACTTGATAAATTTTATGGAAAATCTTCCATCTTAAATTTCTCCTGGGATTTTCCTCCATGTCCATTTGAGAGTGTGCATGCAGTGGTGTTTTGAATGTGGTGTTCATTCTCAGGTTGAACTCAGGACCTTCATTATAGACACCAAGTATTGGGGTTTTACCCAAAAAAATGAGAAAGAGTTTCTATGTGCCAAATTTAAAGGCTTTGAACAGAGTCAAGCTAAAGTAAATAAGTTTTTCACTAAGTTCATTTCATATCTACAGGAAATTGTTTTGTGGAAACAAATTGTTGAGTGGCAACCAGGATAGACTTTTATTTAGATGTCTCCTACATGAACTGTTTGATGTGGGCCAGCACTGTTTGCATATCCTGAAAGCTACTCATTGCTATACTATTCAAATGGTATTATAACCCTGGATGCTGAAACTTATTACAAGGCCATTGTTTTATCACTACCTTCACTGTTTAACTATTTGAAAATCAAATCAATTTAAAGCAACTTCCATAACAGTTACAAAATGGACTTGTCTACATACAGATATGAAAGAGTCAACTGTGTAGTTTAAAGTACATATAATTGTAGTTAAGTATTAAATGAATGTAGCAGTATTCTGCATTCCAGAGAGTTGTATGTCAGGCATGTGCAGGTAGAGCAGAAAGCAGGCTTGGAATTGACCTACCAGTTCTTAGACTTGAAACCCAAGAATTAAGTCTATATATAAACACTCACTGATGGCTCTCAGCTTTGGCCATAATGATAGGTGCTAGGATCCAGACTACAGGGTTAGAGATTATTCTTGAGTTTCAAGTCTTAGAACGAGTTGGTGAATTCAAAGCCAGGTCTGATGTGCAGAAAGTTGTTCATTATATAGTATCCATGGAAAGATAGTATGTAACCAGTCTAAAAGCAGGATGAGAATAACAACAATAAAACAATGAAGACACAGATTAAAGTATATTATTGTAACATTCAGAGATATGCAGGTTGAAAAGATCTCTGAAACATAGTTTGCCAACAGTAGATAATATGCACAGTCTGAAGATCTGCTCGGTTTGCTCGTGGATTTTAAGTTAAACCTTGCATCCTTGATACTGATGTTAAGACTGGTCTGAGGTTCATTGACTGACAGGTCCATTGTGACATATAGTTGGCAAATTCTTCAACATTTTGTTTTCTCTGAAGCAGCTGTGACACAAAGTCTGGTTTTCTCCACACATTTCTCACATCAGCGAAAATGCCAGACTAGCTGTAATTTATCACATGGGCCTTTCATCACTCGCCAGCAAATGGAACAGTTATTTTACACAAAGGCTATCTAAATATAGCCCCAAACATCTGTTGAAAATGTAGTTTTGGTCCTATGAGGTAAGCGCATGGATTGACATTCAGCGTAAAATTGACCTACAACTTGTAAAAACTGTAATTTAGATACACTAATTTGTTTCCCACTTATTAAAGACAAGTAGACAAGGGTCGCTAGCCTTCAATCAAAAGCTTAAATGATATCTCCCAATTCAACACTCCACTCCTTCTAAGTGCATACAGGTAACATAAAAAGTTTTTTCTGAAGCAAAGTAATCACAGATGTACAGAATTTTCTGAATTTTAATTGTACTTGGAACTGCTTTATGTTTAGTATCTTTGAAAATGTTTTGTATCTTTGAAATCAGCTATGATTTTCTATAGGGTAATACTTTTACTGTACTGTGAACTGGGTATGCTCACTTTTTTGTTTGGTGTTTGTGCGTGCGTCCGACTTTTTGGCTTATCCGGGCCGTTACTTTATAATGGGTTGATAGATTTTAAAATTAATTGGCACAAATGTTTACCTTGATGAGACAGAGTGTTGCGCAGAAGAATCACATTTATTCCTTAAAAGGTGTGGTCAGATAGAGGGCAAAGATCAAAATTGGTCAAGATTATGTTTGTCCAGGCTCTAACTTCACCCTGAATGGATGAATTTTAAAACAACTTGGCAGAAATGTTAACATTGATGAGACCGAGTGTCACGTGGATGAATCACATTTATTCCTTAAAAGGTGTGGTCAGACATAGAGGTCAAAGGTCAAAATTGGTCAAGATTATGTTTATGTCTGGGCGCTAATTTCACAATGGATGGATGAATTTTAAAAAAAAACCTGGCACAAATGTTAACACTGATTAGACAGAGTGTGGCGCAGAAGAATCACATTCATACCTTAAAAGGTGTGGTCAAACTTAGAGGTCAAAGGTCAAAATTGTTTAAGATTATGTTTGTCCGTACTCTAACTTTGCCATGGATAAATGGATTTTAAAATAACTTGGCACAAATGTTAACATTCATGAGACGGAGTGTTGGGTGGAAGAATCACATTCATGTGGTCAAACTTAGAGGTCAAAGGTCAAAACTATGTTTGTCCGGGGTCCACCCAGAATCTTCATTCTGCAGGCTCAACAATGATGCCTTTTCAGCAACAAATGCCTAGTGTTTACATGAGTTTCTCTCCCTGCACCCCAACCCCTTCACCACCAGAATCCCAATAGCTCTTAAAGATTATAAGCAGGACCTTATCATCACACCAGTGTAAGTGATAAAGCCAGGGTGGTGTAGTGGTTACAACTGTCCTCTGTTAACCCTGGAGTCCAAAGTTTGATTCCACAGTCTTCCTGAAAGTGACTTTTGTCATTGTGTGATTATTTGGTCTGTCACTTTGTTTCCATCTGTTCAAAGGGTTGAAATGTTTTTAGGTACTTGTGGAGTTGTTAGTTTCTTTCGGGGTTGTAAGGTACCTGTGGAGTTGTAAGTAACTTGGGGAGTTGTTAGTTACTTGTGGAGTTGTAATATACCTGAGGAGTTGTGAATTACTTGTTAAGTTATAACTGACTTGTGAATTTGTAAGCTTTTTGTGGAGTTGTAAGTAACTTGTTGAACTGTGAATAATGTGTGGGGTGGTAAGTTACTTGTGGAGTTGTAAGCTTCTTGTGGAGTTGTTAGTTACTTGTGGACTTGTTAGTTACTTGTGGAGTTGTAAATAACTTTTGGGATTGTAAGTAACTTGTGTAGTTGTAAGCTTCTTGTGGGGTTGTAAGTAACTCATGGAGTCGTAAGTTACTTGTGGAGTTGTTAGTTACTATGGATTTGTTAGTTACTTGCGGAGTTGTAAGCTTCTTGTGGGGTTGTAAGTAACTCGTGGACTTGTAAGTTACTTGTGGAGTTGTAAGTTACTTATGGACTTGTTAGTTACTTGCGGAGTTGTAAGCTTCTTGTGGGGTTGTAAGTTACCGCTGGACTTGTAAGTTACTTGTGGAGTTGTTAGTTTCTTGTCGAGTTGTAAGTTACTTGGGGAGTTGTTAGTAACTTTTATAGTTATCAATTAATTGTGGAGTTGTAAAAAGCTTCTTGAGGAGTTGTTAGTAACTTGTCGAGTTGTTAGTTAGTTGTGACAATGTAAGTTAATTGTGGAGTATAGTAAGCTTCTTGTTGAGTTGTAAGTTACTTGTAGTTGATAGTTACATGTGAAGATGAAAGTTACTTGTGGAGTTATTTGTTACTTCTGGAGTTATAAACTTCATTTTGAGATGTTAGTTACTTGTTGAATGGTAAACTTCTCGTGGAGTTGTAAGCTTCTTATTGAGTTGTAAACTTCTTGTGGAGTGCTAAGTTACTTGTGGAGTTGCTAGTTACTTTTGGAGTTGTAAGCTACTTGTAGAGTTATAAGTTACTAGTGGATTGTCTAGTTACTTGTGGAGTTGTATCTTTCTTTTTGAGCTGCCAGTTCGGATGGAGCTGCTAGTTACTTGTGGATTGGTTAGTTACTTGTGGAAATGCTGATTCATTTTGGTTCAGACACCTATAGGAGCACTTCTTTCATAACTGACCAGCTTGTGTATAAGTGAAATATTCTTGAGTATGTCTTGATCTCTAGAAATAAAGTTTTATGATCTTGGTCTGCACTGTGAGTCATTATATATAACAAGATTGAATACCTTTCATGTCAACCCTTCCAATAGGAAATTTTAAAGGAAACTGGAAAAGCCCTTCTCGCAGAATCTGTTGTAGAACAAGGGGAAAGCAGTAGGGTTAAACTTTTAGGGATTTACCTCCTAAGACCTGTCATGCAGGTTCCAGCAGTTACTGAGAAACTTAGAACTTCAAACACAAAGCTGGGAAAATATTCTTCCAGGGTATGTTTAAGTTGGTCTGTGAGAAAGCTTAAATGCATCCAAGTAGTGTTTTGGGACTGTTAATTGATATGCAAAAACAGTGGTATAAAGAGAACACAACTGTCAGATGGAGACTTAGAGACTGGGCTAAGCAGGTCACAAAATATTTTTTTTATTGTTTTAATGTATATAACTTACATAACCACGACCCCAGTAAATCTTAATGACCTATGAGATATCTTACATGAGAATTTTGTAGTGTCATTCCAATTCTGAGTGTCTATCCATTCCTACCTGTTCTCTTACATTTGCAGTTGTCAGTGATTAAGTTTTGTCATCCAGTAGTAATTAAACTTGGTGGTTATATGTGTGGCCATAGTACATACAGTACAGGTTCAGTAAATGTCAAGAGTTATGACACTTTGATTTAAAAAATCTTTTTAAATCCATGTTCCATGCATTTCCATAGAGCTTCATTGGAATATTTAATACATGTCATTTAGCATTCTTTTTACCTCTGGTACAAATTTTTTTTATGCGTTTACAAATATAAGAATGTTTTTGTTTTGTTGCAAAAAGTTTTTCTTTTTTAAAAGGTCATGTGCTAAATTGTGTTGCAGGTACCAATATGTTTTGACAGTTGCCCAGGACTCATCCATATCAACTATTTCCTCACTGTTTAGCTAAGCTAGAATGTCATATCAATTTTTAGGAAGGTGATCAAACTGCCCCTCTTGGGATCATTTTGGGGGTAATGGAGTGCAGCTAAGTACTTCTACTATATAATGTAGCTACAGTGAATAAATGTAGTTCTGGTTGCATGACTGCAAAAGCTGACCTGTATCTCAAACTGAGTGTTAAATTTTAGCTCATCTGAGCCAAAGACTCATGGGAGGTATTGTGATGGGCCTTAATTCGTCCGGCGTATGTCATTTGTCGTATGTCGTATGTCCACAATTTGTTTAAACAACATCTTCTCTGAAACCACTGAATGGAAGTTGATGAAACTTGGCTGAGATGGTCCCCTTTACAGATTGTTCAAAGAATTCCATTCCATCAATAACTCTGATTGCCATGGCAACAAAAGTGAGAAAGTTTAACAATCTTATTCTTAAAAACTGTTGGTCCAATTTCAACATAATTTCACAGATATGATCCTTGGATGGACCTCTACCAAAGGTGTTCTAGGAATAATGATATGTCAGAAAACATGGCCGCCTGAGGGGCGGTGCCAGTTTTCCTTATATAGCTATATAGAAAACTTTGAAAATCTTCTTCTCTTCAACTACTGGTTCATTTTCAAATTTATTTCACAGAAATGATCCTTGGATAGACTTAAACAAAAATTGTTCAAAATAATTTGATTCCATGCAGAACTGTGGTTGCCATTGTAACGGAAAAGAAACACTTTAAAGATCCTCTTCTCCAAATCTAGAGGCCAGAT
>JAULCC010280152.1:0-12221 GCA_032358795.1 Nuttallia obscurata | reverse complement strand
GCTCCGGACAAAATCAAAAGACCAAAAATAACAAAGGGGAATAACTCCTTTCAAGGAGCAAGCAGAGTTATGGTTCTGCACTTCCTCTAATCAAGTTCTATCAACATATGAATTTTCATCAAACCTAGCTACATTAGTACTGGAGTTATGCTCCAGACAAAATTAAAACAATAAAAACAAAACTTTTCCAGTTTATTCAGGGGCAATAAATCAATAACCCTTGTGCAAAAAAAACGTTATGCATATCTACTGCTCCTAATGAATAATTGTGCAAAGTATCAAGTGAATCGGACTGAAAGTGAAGGAGGAGTTCACCGGACAAGATTTTTCAAGTATATATAAAAGAAATAACTCAATAAATAAAGGAAAATAAGTGAACTTTGCATCTTGCACATCTACTGCTCTTGGTCAATATTTATGCCAAGAATCAGGTTAATCGGACAGAAGCTGATGAAGGAGTTCACTGGACAAGACTTTTCAAGTTGATTCAAGGGCAATAACTCTATAATCCTTGAGCAAAAAAAACATAAATTTTGCTTCTTGCACATCTAATGCTCCTAATGAACAATTATGCCAAGTATCAAGTGAATGGGACTGAAAGTTAAGGAGGAGCTCACTGGACAAAATTTTGCAGACACACCACCCGACCGCCCAACTGACAGGCTGATTCCAATATACCCCCTTCAAACTTCGTTTGCATGGGGGTATAATAAAAGCCAATTACATATATCAGTACTTTAAACTTTTTTGGTGGCTAAAGTGGACAAGTACAAATCACTTTCAGGACCTTGGTTTGGTAAAATGTGTGTCTGAATGGGCATGCACAGTAAAAAATTGCTGTGATGACTGTCAAATTAGCTAATCTGTGGGCAACAGACCAGCAGCAAGCTCAAAATGAAAAGAATGAAATATCTGGCGTTTGGGTGTGCTTTATTAGGTACATAAATCAAATGAAAACAGTGAACATTTACATACCAGCTTTGTACAATATTAACACTGGCTACTTCCCTGCGTGTGAGCTTGGACATCTTTGTTGCTGCAAGCCTGAAAAAATAAAAACAAATTGAAATCCCACTTTTTGTAACTTAAAGTTTTAAACTTCAAATATTCCCTAGTGCAATATACAGTATATGTTTAGTGGTTTCATAGCTTGGACAGCTTTGTTGTGGCCAGCTTGAAAAATTAAAACCAATAAAAATTCTATTTTTTGTGATTTTTATACGCCCATCTGAAAGATGGTCGTATTATGTGAAACCCTTCGGCAGGCGGGCGGGCGTTGGGCGTGCAGCTCAAAATGGTTTCCGGACGATATCTTCAGTTCTGTTTGATGTTTGTCAACCTAATTTTATAATTTTCTTCTTGATCATACAGGGAAGAAGCTTACTGATTTTAGGTCCTGTTTGATTAATTTTCCTGGAGTAATGCCCCTTTATCGACTTAGATTATTGAAAAATGGGGGTTTCCGGATGATAACTTACGTTCTGCTTGACCTAGGTCAACCAAACTTAATAATTAGCTTCATTAGCATACAGGGAAGAAGCCTATTGATTTTACATGTGGTTTAATTAATTTTCGTGGAGATATGCCCCTTTATGGACTTAGATTATTGAAAATTGGGGTTTCCTGATGATTACTTAGGATCTACTTGACCTAGGTAAACCAAACTTCAGAATTAGCATAATTAGCATATTGGGAAGAAGCCTTTTGATTTTGGGTCCAGTTCAATTATTATTTCCTGAAGTTATGCCCCTTTGTGGACTTAGATTATTGAAAAATGGGGGTTTCTGGATGATAACTTAAGTTCTGCTTGACCTAGGTCAACCAAACTAAATAAATAGCTTCATTAGCATACAGGGAAGAAGCCTATTGATTTTGAATGTGGTTTGATTAATTTTCCTGGAATTATGCTCCTTTATGGACTATGATTATTGATTATGGGGGTTTCCTGATGATTACTTAGGATCTGCTTGACCTAGATCAACCAAACTTCACAATTACCTTTATAAGCATACATGGAAGAATCCTAATGAATTTGGGTCTGGTTTGATTATTTTTTCCCCTGAGTTATGTCCCTGTAGGGACATCTAAAGATAATTGAAAAATGGTGGTTTCCAGATGATAACTTCAGTTCTGCTTGACCTAGATCAACCAAACTTCACAATTACCTTTATTAGCATACATGGAAGAACCCTTTTGAGATTGGGTCTGGTTTGATATTTTTTTCTGGAGTTATGCCCCTTTTTTTACTTAAAAATAGACGATATCTTAAGTGGTGGTTGACGCATGCTAATCAAATTTCATGATTGGCTTTTTTATCATACAGGATAATGGGTCCAGTTTGATTTTTTTTTCTGCAATGCCCCTTTATGGACCTATATTATTGAATAAATGTAGTTTCAAATGATAACTTTAGTTGTCAAGTTTCCAGTGATAGGCGTATTTTGTGTGACCACGGCACTCTTGTTTTAATATATATATATATATTTATCACATAACTTATGGCACCAGTGTGAAATAACACCATTACATATTTTGCGATATTCACAGGTTGATATTCACTCATGATTATTGTGATATATATGACACCACAATATTTACTAGTTACATAAACATAACTTGAAACCGGTTGACCGGTTGATATATATATAGGTTAATATGAATCATTTCATAAATCAGTCATTCTTTTTGAACATGGAAATATTTTTAACATTTAATGCAGCACACTGCATTCTAAAAAGATCATGTATCGCCACTTGTTTTACCAAAAGTACCTCCCAGGTTGTCAGGAAAGTTATTTTCCAGACAGGATCGCTAAGTGACTCATTTCAAAATGCAAAACTTGGTCAACTTACTAATATCATCTTAGGCCACACAAATTAATCTTCTGTTCTACAGATTTTTTAGAGAAAAAATATTAAAAATATTTAAAAAAAAAATTAAATTCATTCTAGAATATGAAGAAGCCAGGAAAGGCAAATTTACAAATATAAACTTAGCAGTACATGATAAAATTTTCAGTTTTATTTAATCTTTAATCTCAAAGAATGAAGAAGTTAAGGATTTTTGTAAATAATTCACAAACATCCTTAATAACTCATAATTATAAGTTAGTTTAAATGCCTTAATCATCATACCTTTTCCGAAATGCATGCTTTAACATAGCATTAATTAAAATGATAAAAATAAAAACATAAACAGAAATTATCTCAATTCATTATATCAGGATAAGCTGTCTACATATTGCTTTAAAAATAATAAAAAGGTTTTGTACAGAATTGTTAAATAATCAACCATTTCATGGAAAACAAATTGCTCCAAGGACAGGTTATACTGCAAACTTGCATTATTCAGTTTCTAGATATGGACATTTCTGTTAAAAATGGTTGTCATTTATTTTGAACAGTTTACACATATATCAAATGCAATGGAGGGCCATTAAATGGCTGATGCCATCTTTCCTTTACAAATCCTCAATATTGAGGGGTCTGAAACAAACAATGTTGATATTTCTGACAAACTAAAACACCTGTTTGTGACACTAGCCCATGAGTTAAATCAAGATTTGCATGGGACTTACATAATTGTTATTTATTAATGTTCCATCATCAATTTAAGTCTATTATTTTTCGTTGATCTAGATCAACTACTCAATCGAAAACATTATGAGGTCAATGTGCAATTTCTCTTTACAAAACAACTGAAATTAATTTTGCGACTGCACCTATCATGATTTTGCCAATGAAAATTATTTGTTTTACCGCATCATAACTGAAGGTGCAGTCGCAATCCTAATAATTATTTTTTTGCATTTTGGATAAAAAAGATGCGATAAATCTGACTTATCAATGTGCTGTAAAGTAAAATGCAGTGTGTTGGTCCTATGTTTGTCACTCTGGCAGATGTGATATCTAACACATACTGGTCAGCTTTTGGTGTTTAAGGTCACTGTGACCTTGACCTTCAACCTGATGATGTTAAAATCGAAAGAGTTCATCTGCTGGTCATGTCCAACCTCTCTGTCTGTTGGGGGGACTGTATTTAAAATCATGTCCTTCTAAAGTTATCAGGTGGACAATATTTTTGTTTTCAATGTATCTGACCTTTGACCTGAACACCTAATAATAATTGGTCATCTACCTTTTGGGCGTTGCTTTGCATTCAGCCTTATCAACTACACTGGTCAGGAATAAAGATTCTCTGGCATATTTGTACGACTGCACTGCACCTCAATCTAACAGATTTTTCTCTTCATACCTTCTCCAATATGGAGCCATACAATCAGTGATCAATCTTAAATGACAATACGATGTACCTACCATATTTTTGCAAATTTTCCATCCTTCTTTTGAAGAATCTCTCTTGAATAAAATGCCATGGCAGTTTATACTCAAACATTCATACAATACAGTAGTATTCTGAAATAAGAATAAAAAATTATATTGAAACAGTCCTGTAAGAACTCTGAAAACCAAACAAAAAGATTTTTTTAAATGCCGATATAAATATTATATATATGGATTGCGGTTTAATAGCTTTGTGAATTTAGGTATGATAAGGTATCTACCAAAATGTCTTATTACAGGTGTCAGCTAGGTTGCTATCCTAGTTGATTGTAACTTTGCTGTCCCATGTTCTATCATTTGACACATGTTTTGCTGATGTAACCCTTCCCTTCTTTCGACATGTTAAGTTGATTAGTTTTGCACATTTGTCAAGATTATTTTGTCATCACATTCAGACATTTTTGCCCACATTTTTGATTTTTTATTGTAAATCTGTTACTCATTCAAAATCATTGGACCCTTCATGATTTAAGAGTGATAAACTTTATCATGTGTACAAACGTACTGCAATCTGAAGGCTCTAGTCCTTGGATAGGCTGAGAGCTGGTAATATTTGAATCAGTGCTGTCATAGGGCAATAGTATTTGAGTCTGACCATTATAGATTTTGTGTCTTTCTGACCTGTTTGATCTAGAAATCTATTCTGCATGATCAACACACCAAGAATCATTTAGCACTAGGCTCAAAAGGATCACAGATCCTTTTTAAGCCTACATCCTTGTACTTCTAGATAATTAGATAAAACTGTTCACTTATAATCTTACATGAACAGATCCAGCAATTTTTCTATGGAGGGGGAGGGGGGTGGGGGCAACTGAATCTGTACTATCTTACAAACATCATTACATGTCATTTTCTTTCCATCAACTACATGAATTTTTTCCTTTTTTTTTTGGATTTTCCAGGGGCAATTCTAAAACAAATCTAAATAAGATAAAAATGGTCTAGCGCCGGGCTGCAAGATAGACCCTTAATGTTTACTCAAGATATTCGAGTGTCTCTTCTATGCTAGTAAGGATAAGTTGGAGATCCCTAGAGCAAAGAAGATCAGATGCAAGCCTCTGCCTTTTCTATAAAATAGCACTTGTCTGGTAGCCATTCATATCATGCTGATATTTTAACCCCCGTCGTCTGGTTTTTTTTCACCTTACTCTTACTTTTAAACTGTTGCCTGTTTCTACTGACACAGGTGGGCAATTGCTCAAATTTACCCGTAAGGGTCTGCAGCAGTAATAAGAGATAGATAGAGATAGTAGATAGTAACCCCCAGATCCCCTCCATTCTGTATTTGCACATGTCTTATACATATTTTATGTTAAAAACACATTCATTGACAGATCTGGTGTTAATCAGTAGCAAAACAGTTTTTAGTAGAAATACTGGTTTTCATTGTCCCAAAATTTGTCTACCCTATGTTTTAACTGTTGAGGTTCTGTGTTGATACACCATATGGTAGTTATTCCATTCTGATATATGATTCTCAGGAAAAAGCTTTGGAGTCTATAGCTAGTCTTACACATGTTACATCTTGTTTCTGATAATTCATAAGTGACATCTCTGATCATGACATTAGTCTGATGTGTACTTTTCAACCTTTCATTTTGTTGTTTTCTAGATATTCACTGTGCTTGCATGTAACTGTAACAAATTCAGACAGCTACATTAATATTATCGTCGAGTGACCCATTTTTACACTGCCCTAATTCAACGCCATCTTTGTTTTACTCCGTACTTGATATAAGCGACCGGCTACGTCATTACTCTACTACGCTCTGGTAAACATCGGTTATGCTCTTTCTTTTTGAAAAAATGTGTGGTAAGTAAGAGACCCAAAGGTAAGATTTAGCGTCATTTCAGGGTACTCTCAAAATAAATGGCCGCTTCTTGGTGGAGTGAAACAATTACTGTTTGGGATAAAATAAGCTGGAATAAAAGCTTTATAGTATCTAAAGGTTGGGGTCTAATTAATTAGGTAAAACAGTTTATACAGTACCATAACATGATTTTACAAAACATAGGCAAAGGAAACCTTAGGGGTGTCGAAACTGGTCACTTGAGGATATTATACATGCAAATAAAGAACAACTATTGAAGCTCTTGTTGAAGTTGTTATCCTTATGGCAATATATTGCTACCTATGGTCCCAATGTGTTCAAATTTCTTCATGGTACATTTATCCACTGAGTGCATTTAATCACTGAGTACTTAAAATGTGCTGACATTCATGAGGTAAGCTTAAAATCTTTCAAAATCTCTTACTCTCCAACAAGTTCAAGTTTCTTCCCGCCAAATCATCTTTTGAGGGATCCTTAGATTCCTTTTTAGATGAATTAGTTCTTTCATTGAATACGGTATATGCAAAGCGTAACCTTTCAATTCAAGCATAAATTATATCTTTATATCATTATTTCTTAAGTGATTAAAATATCTGATAAAGTCCACAATTTAGCATGCTGATAAATACATATTTTGTCATATTTGACAAAATTATTACTCCCTAGTTTTAAAAGGCGTAGTGTAAATCATGGGCTCTACATTTTCGCCTCACTGAATCGGATCAAGGAACCCCTACACAACCTGTAGTCTTTAGACAATTCGACCACCAGACAATCCGTCTCTTTCGATTGAAAGTAGTTGTATAATTTCGTGATTTGTAATTCAAACCAAATATGAAAAATCGAATAGAACTGCTATTAAACATGGGTGTATAATTTACAAATGTAACGAAAAATTTCGAAATTCAACTAAGTTTGTAAAAGGGATAAGCACAGACCTTTACACAAAAGTCCGTGGGATAAGTAAACCCTTCATTCATAGCTTGTTTTAAGTACTGACTCATATTCAAAAAGTCAATGTTTGAAGATGTTAAGCAGACATTTTCCTGTCGAAAAATAGCTTTAAGCTCATGGAATCATTGTATAATATCCGAGATATCTTGTATCTTGACATCTTGTATATGCTAAATAGTTTAGATTCATTTTCCTTATCTTAATTTACAAAGGGCCGTGTGAGGCCGTCAATTTAACATTTGAATCATCACAGAGACCGAAATGTCTAAGGGCCGATCCCCAGTTCCGGTACTTTCGTCGGATTACTTAAGTCTCCATTACGTTGTTGTCTTTTCTTAGATTTCCCTTAGCTTTCCCTAACTTTTCCTTGTAAACAACAGCATTGTCAAGTGGCCAGAAAACATCACTAATCAGCATTTCTTTTCTGACAATAGCTCTCCTTGTCGGTCGAAGTGTTTACATTCTGTTCTTTAGACAGAAGGACGCGGGAGACAAACAATCTGTGTGCAGGATTGAAACATGCCAGGTACGCGAGCGAAGACTTTTATATCATTTCTTATTGATAGTTGTTCTCCTTCAAAGAAATTTTATAATTACATGTCAACCATTTTATTCTAAAGACTTTCCCGACTCATTGATGGAAATGTTTCATCAGTTTTCGCGGTTTTGTTTTCCCTGGTCAGCGGCATTTTTTGTTTTAAATTGTGCTGTTGTCAGTGAATACTTTATCTTACTTTGCTCTTCAGTTGAGCTGATAGTCACACATTGCCATCCCTTTTCCCTCTTGATTCAAATTGTCATAGATGTCGGGTAGATATATGTAAAATGCCGTTGATGTTCAAATGTTTTCAGCCTTTCAGTCTTGTCTAACCTATCTCTCTGTATGATAAACACACATATCTGTCAAGTTTCATGCATTAAAAGGCACTTTTGCCCTTAACCATGCTCACACACTTAACTGTACAAATATCAGGCATATTCTATGTTCAAAAACATTTTTTTCTAAATGTATTTTCGGCGTAAACTATTTAACTTGAAACACTAGAATGCGGGTTTTCCCAACGACGAAATACAAATTAAGATTATGTATGGCACCTGTTGCGTGATATCCTTCACGATTAACTGTGCTGATTGTAAATATGTCATTGCAAGAAAGATGAAAGAAAGATGTCAGACGATATCCCCACCTCGCTAAAAGACGAAACCAAAAAAGTTTGCAGTGTATAAAAGTAATTAGGACTCAGTCTTGTCAGTCGATCTGGATACAAGTATCACTTTTTTGCACATTTTTTTTTATCCTTTATCCCTTCCTTACTAATGCCAGGATGGGGTCATCAAAATGGATTCAAAAACGCTACTTTTCAGGAGCTCCTGTGGGCATCCAGCCCCCTGGACCACCAGCCAAGCCTTAGCCTTGGAACCACTGGGAGCCTTGGGGACCCCATGCACCAAGCTTAACTAAAAGATATCATGCCTGCCACTTTCTGATCCTTGACAGCTATGAACACATGACTTATTAACTGTTGTATCAGGATCTGAAACAGAATGAAGAAGCTATGTATCTGACATAATATTGTTTAAATTAACATTTAAATATAGAAATGTGTCAAGTTTGAACACAACTGGAAGTGGTTCAGCTTAGAGCAACCAGATTTGTCATGGATGACTACCCTCTAAAGTTGATGTCCTCTGTGGAGTTGAAGATTATTACATTGAAGAGGTTCACAAGCAACATCAGTCACTCCCCAGATGATGTATGATCTGGGCTGGGAACCACTACAACAAAGAGAGTCAAGTCAAACTGGTGAAGATGTACAGGATCATCCATTGACTCAATGACATCCAGCTTAATAGTATAATACAAGAACCAGAGAGTTCTACAGAAAAGTTCTCTGTAACTGCTTTCCTCCATCTGAGATGTCCATTTGTCATAGGTTGTAGAAAGTGACATAAAACACACATGCAGTCAAAACAGTTTCCCACAAGAAGCTACACAGTACACTCTCCACATATGTTTCTACATCATTCAATATACATGCTGCCCTTTCTGCAGGACAGATATGTAACTTCACTGCATCTTCCCAGCTGGTATTTGTTTAAGGAACCAGCTTCTAGAGATTATTGCTACAGCCCAAACATAAGAAGCTTAATGCTGGTGGGCAGCCTCTAGCTAAGCACAGCGATTTTTAATTGTTTCAATTGCTTTTAATAACCTAAGTCTTTTCCCCATGTAATGTGCGCCTCAAAGTGATCTTGTACATAGTTCATACACAACAATACTCCAGTGTGAACCCTGCATATAATTAGGAAGAAGAAGAAGAGATGATTAATTGGATTGACATCATTTCAAAAACAAGTTCCTGAAGTCAAACAAGGTCTTCAGTTGCAGGGCTACCCTGAGACTTTTTAAATCTTTACGTTGTTTGATATTCAACTGAGTCTATACATATTATAATTTTAAACATAGTTATTTAATAGCAAGCATATTCATTTTATAATATTGTAACAATTTCTTCCCACCCGGGATAAGATACTGTGCGGTCCCCCATCCTGGCATGAACCCCAACAAAGGTTGCTTAACTTGCAACTCTGGCAGCGTGCTAAATGGCATCGCTGGGAAAGCTAGCACGGCTGGTTTGAAGTATCTACAATTACAGGTACAATATTCAATTGAGTTTATACATCTGGTAATTTAAAACATATTTATTAAATAGCAATCATATTCATTTGCTCTTTGTAAATTGGGTTCAATTTATGCTGAAAGCCCAGCGGAATTCTATAATTTATTCCTTGATATTTTTAAATGGGTCTGGAGAATATATACAAATCACTTATTAGTTCACTGCATAGATATAACACATACAAATTCACAACTCCTCATGGTTTTTGATATTAACAAGTCTTGTGTAAGAAAATAACTAAGTAGCGATACTGATATTGGAAAACAGTATATCAACATATCTTTATAATTAATTCTTCAAACTGATGGTAGATCTAAAATACAATTCTATTAAAAAAATACATAACTTACAAAAGGCGGAGATATTTTTTCTTTAAGAAGATTGTTTGCGATGTTTATTTCACAAAAGACAGAGCCATAATGTGACATACAATTAAACATGCACACAAATCTTGTTCACACACTCATCACTTAAGTTTGCTTAACATCTACACACATACTATAAATAGCTTTATACATTACTATGCATAAGAAACAATGCTGTGAGGTGCTGTAAAGGGAAATTAAAGCAAAACTGCATTATATCTATTTCACTTTTACAGTATTAAAATATAAATGATTTAAAACACAGTGTGACATAAAAGTCACAATTGAGTAGACAGTAGATCAGCTGCAACCAAACTGTTGGTTTAGTATGGCCAAGTGTGAGGTAAATATACAGGTTGTTGATTTCTTTCCCTTCAGAGATGGCTGAAACACCTAGTGAATTTCAGTTGAAAAATCCACCAACAGATGGCATTACAGCTGTTAAGTTTGGTCCAACTTCAAACCAGTTTCTTCTTACTTCATCATGGGACACTTCTGTAAGACTATATGATGTTGTGGCCAACCACTTGAGAATGAAATACAACCACCCTTCTCCAGTGCTTGATTGCTGTTTTCATGTAAGTATAAATAAGAATGAAACTTTTTAAACTTACCTTAGATAGTCTATCATAAGTTTATTTTTTTCATCTAAAAAATGTGATATGAAAATATACCATTAACTTTTGAAGGGAGTATGCTATTTTAACTGTTAAGGAAACATGCTTGACATATAAAATGATATCAGTTTGAAAAGCTAAAATAATAAACTGGGTTAAATTTTACCTGAGCTTATATCTAGGTTAAACCTATGAACGAGTATATACAGTAATTGAAATTTGACTGATTTATTTATTTATGACCATGAAGAACTTTGAACTATAAATGCTTGTGTAAAAAGGTTAATGAATTTGTTGTTCTACAAAATGGATCAGAACCTTAAATATGATTTTAGTTATTTGAATATAAATGTTGACTTTCTTTTAAGATAATGTGGGGGAACAAAAAAGTATTTGTCAGTTAGCATATAAAGTTTTATAAAACAAATATGTTTAAGGAATCTGCTAAGATTGAGTTGATTCTTGATGTTTTACACGGAGGGTATGCTGGTTTGAAATATGCACAATTCTGATATACCAGTACAGCCATTTTGTGACTTTTGTTTGGTTTTCTATTATTTCTACATAAAGATTAAGAAACCTTCAAATAGATAATGAGAATGTCATGAAATGACAGAGGGTCTATTATGAAATTAATTTTGGTGCTTAGATGAGCACAGATTGTATATCTGTAAATTTGAAATATACTCTTCCATACATGACACAGTGCATATATGTAAACACACATTTCCCGATACATATGACACCGTGCATATATGTCAACACAGGTTTCCCGATACATAAAGCACGGTGCATTTATGTCAACACACATTTCCTGATACATATGACACAGTGCATATGTCAACACACACATTTCCCGATACATATGACACGGTGCATATATGTCAACACATATTTCCCGATACCAGTGACACAGTGCATATATGTCAACACACACATTTCCAGATACATATAGCACAGTGCATAAATTATGTGAGCACATACATTTCAAGATATGACTCTTTTCATTGCAGGATGCTGTACACTGTTACAGTGGTGGTCTTGATAATACATTAAAAGTGTATGATTTCAACAGTAACACAGGTAAAATAATCTTATTAGCTCATCTGATATTTTGAAAAAAAAAAGATGAGCTATTTTCGTGACCTGATCGTCGTCGGCGTTGGCGTTGCAGCTTAAGGTTAAGTTTTATGTTTAGGTCCACTTTTCTCCTAATAGGTCAAAGCTATTGCTTTCAAACTTGCAACATTTATTTACCATCATGACCTGACTATGTAGGACAAGGGTCATAACTCTAGCTGGTATTTTGCCTGAGTTATGGTCCTTTTTGGACTTAGAAAAACTGTTTCTTGGTTATGTTTTATGTTTAGGTCCACTTTTCTCCTAATTGGTCAAAGCTATTGCTTTCAAACTTGCAACACTTATT
>JAULCC010279930.1:0-12223 GCA_032358795.1 Nuttallia obscurata | reverse complement strand
TTTTCAAGTGGGGAAGCCTTCCAGCTGGCTTGCGGTAGGTCGGTGGTTCTACCCGGGTGCACTCGGTACCTGAAATATTGTACAGAGGTCCCCCGGGGTCTCCCTCCACCTGTAATGAGCTGGACGTCGTGATATGACTGAAATACTGTTAAAGCGACGTTAAATTCCACAACAAACAAACAAAAAAAAAATCATTTTTGAAACACACTTATTGACAGATGACCTCGATGGAATATCACTTATAAAGCTCTATATTGACATCAATTATGCAACAGTAGCACTAACATTTCAAAATTCTTTTTTTCGTTAAGTCGAGTTTGAAAAGCAACAACTAATAGTGTGCACATTGGGCATTCCTTGTGCACTACATGTATATTTTACTTGTATACATATATGCGACATGAAATATTTATATTACCAGATTTTATGATGTAATGGTTCACAATCTAATCCCGTTTGTTTCAGCAGATCAACCGATCCATTTATCATGTACATGTTCTTCAGATTGCGTATGTACATAGAGGGTCATACACAACTCTCAGGAAATTTGACTTCAAGTACTGTTTATACTAAACAAAACGGAAAGGAAGTGTTTCTATAAGCGAAAAGCATTTAACATAGTCAAGCTAAAATAAAAGCTTAAACTAAAATTTCATAGAAGGAATGCAAAATTATTTGAATTGGTGAGTGTATTTTGAGTCGTTTGAAGAATCTGAAACATAGACACTTGTTACAGTTGGATAGGCAGAAGCTAAAGCCAATCGAAGGAAACTTTGGTCTACCAAGTGCCCTCACATGAAAATGTTTCTATAAACTATATAAGCTGTCAACATGATCGAGTCAAAATTAACATGTTTAAACGAAAGCTAATCAAAGTCATAAAAATGTGCCTTCCGATCTCTCTTATGTTTTGCCAAAGTGCTGCTATGGGGGAAACATTTGCTTTATGCAACCTTATAACTCATTTAAGCCTAAATGAAAGTTGATGATTAAGCATTTCTTACGCTCTTCACCACTCAGTTGCATGCTTATACAAATGTTCCCCAAATATTGAATGAAACAAAGATGAGTTCTGATATACACAAACCGTAAGCAGCGAAATGTCAAGTGTCTTTTGCATAAGATTATATTTGGTTACCTTAATAATTAAAAAAAAAACACCTTGAAAGAAAGAAAAACGACCAGGAAGGTAACACCTTTTCATTATCTTTCACCCATTGTGTTTTGTTTCACCTATGAAGAAGAACTAGGATTATCGGTTTTTACGCCAAGGTAGGATAGGGCAAACGTTAAACAATAAAGCGACAAGAATGCCTATTGTCTGAAATACGAAGGCAATATCATTTTTAAAATTACTTGCATACTTAGTGATTTAAGTACTTCACTTCGTAAAGTGACTAATGATATCAAGTTCAAAAACTGACGTAACTCTGAAGTAAAATACTTTTTGAAAACACCGACAGTTTTGGATCTTACATTTTGTCAGCAAAACGCTATTTCCTTAAAATACTTTTACTTCATTGACTTCCGGAACTTTGTTCTATCGTATAAGTAGATCGAAAAGTATATAAATTAGACGAAGTTTATATTTTTGGTCATAACATTTGAAACATACAGCTATATAGACAGCTAAATAAAGTAAATTCAACAAAAATCAGGTAATTTGAACATTATCGCAAATTTTGATAATCTTTTTGCCGCTGATTTAAAGTGTTTTGTTTTATGATATCATCATATGTAACTTAAACTTTGTCTTTCAGAAATTTCAGAAAAAGAGTGTGTATCCGAATAACACTACCAAAAACAACATTTAAATACATGGCACTAGATAGCCATGCTCTCTGAAGCAGAGTCGTTGTATAATTTGAAGTTAAACTTGCTGTCAGAGCGCACGAGTTTCCTTCAATGAAGTGTGTTTTTCTCGAATTCCGTTTGAGTTGTAGTAACTTGAGTTGAATGTGTTTGTCAAAAATAATCATGACTGAATATTTATCAATTCATGAACACACTGCGCCTGCTTTTTATTCATATGACTTCGCACACGCGTTATAGAGGATTTGCAGATTTGAGGAAACTTATAACTTTCAGCTTATCTATTTCTAACTAATATTTTGAACAAGTTCCATCTAATTCTTGATAGTAACTATGTGCACTATGATACATATCGTTAATCTTTACCGTTTTTCCTTTTCAGCTCTATTTATACAACACCAGTATGCTTAAAAAAGTTCTATGGAAAGCCTTAATTGCCATACTGATGTCGCTGGAAATCGTGTCGTCTCGTCACATTGAAGCTTACGTGCCACATTGCGAAGAACCACGGGGTCTCGGAGATTTTACTTTTGACGATGACGTTCATGAGTCTTTTCTTATGATATCAGCTCATGAAACACGAACACATGACGTCATGGCATTTGTGAACATTAGCACAATGCCATTATCAGCCAGGCACCAAAGACACTGCCAGTATAATTCATACTCAGATGAGTACCCTGATAAAAGTTCATCATGTCCCAGCCACTTTATTTTGAACGTAGACCCGAATAGAAAACCAAAAGAGCTCGTCGAAAAACGTTGCAACTGTAACGAGAATAGAAGATGTATTGGAAGCCACGAAAACTCTAGATGCTTGCCTCTGTATTACTACGTGCGAGTATTGCGCAAAACCGGATGTGACGAAGGTGTGTACACGTATGAACCAACCGTTGAACCAATTGTTGTAGGTTGTACATGTGGTGTTCCATTGTCTGACAATGAGGAGGCAAGGCAACGCATGCGCATAGTATCAGGGATGTGAATTTAGCTTTCGGACTAAAACATTACGAAAACTTTATCGACGTCAGACCAATTTATTTCTAGCCAATTCATTAAAAACTGAAATAAGTGCAAATGTCTTTCAACATCAGTGTGAGCAGTTTTCTGCCGTTTAGCTAATATCCGCCCACGAATGGTTTTTTACGAAGTGTTTTGCCTTTCGTTTCTTTCTTTGTATTTGCACACATTTGGCGGGCTTAATTATAATAAGGAAGCCAGACAAAGAAACTAGATAACTAACAGAATTCAACAAGGAAAGAAGACATCAGCTGTTATTGCAAGTTTCTTCTATAAACACGCGCATGTAGTTAGCATAATTTAATAATAAGTATGTATACATGTACATGTGATCGAACGTCTCTTTAAGACAATGGTGCTAATGTTTCCTGAACCAGACAAGAAGGTCTCACACAGACGTAAACACGGGTGCTTTGTTTTACCCCTAAATGACACATTGAACAGAGTTTACACCTTAACTAACATTTATTTCAGATGAACGCCTATATTTAGAGTTTCATGTACAATTTAACACGTTACTACATGTTTGATGATAAAAAACGACGAGTGATTTCTTTTCATTATAATAAAACAGAATTACAGTGTGCTTCAATGTAGGACATCTGTAGGTATATGTTCTTCGAGTTCGTTTTAAAGTTTCCAATTGTTATGTGGATATTTTATGTTCTACTGAATTTCGTCCAGATATTTTGAGGTATACTTTATGTATGATATACAGTTGTTAACGTTTTCAAATAAATGTCAAGCAATATTATATCTTGTGTTGTTTATTTCGTGTTTTAGTAAGCACTACACTATTTATGATAACTTTCTGTGAGATAAACTGATTACTGTTAAATGAACATCTTGAATTTAATGAACCAGATGACACTGCAGTACGAATTCCCATTTTTTACGCTGTTGAAAGAATGTTCTCCTCATTAAACATATTTGATAACATAGAGATAAAAGCAAACAGGAACAAACGTAATATATTTGCCATAGGTGCATACAAATGATAGAGGTCCCTTTATCTGGCATATGAACAGTCATTCTAAACGGTTTATCTGTCATGGGCTATTCTTTAGTTTTGTTTTTAATTTTTATTGAATGCCATTTTAAATCATATTTCAATTGAATACGTGACGTAAGAAACAATGTGTTTTATCAAAGCGATCAGCTAATCGAAGTTTGATGTCAACAACCTAAATTTGCTGTCAATAAGTGAAAAATGTCGTCTCCTAAATTCCAATTTGTTGGACATTGTAGCAAACGTTAGGAAAGTACTCGTATACAAACGTTGAATAAATAAACATGGCAGCTAAATAAGTATTTGTAGTAATGCAATAGCAGCAATATTAATCGCCTGTGCCATAAAAATGTAAGAAACAAATATAACTTAATAATAATATAGAAACAAAACACTTACTCAGTTGGACTTTGTACGAGTTTTTAATCTATATGCCATCAACTCTCTTTATATATCTTCTCGAATAAGAACTGCTTTTATTTAAAAAAAGTATACTATTGATATTAGACACCCACAGCTACTTGGCAATTTAAAACATCATGTAACTGATATGTAATGTCAAAATGCTGGAAACTGGACATTCTTCA
Source organism: Nuttallia obscurata (assembly GCA_032358795.1). Classification (NCBI taxonomy): domain Eukaryota; kingdom Metazoa; phylum Mollusca; class Bivalvia; order Cardiida; family Psammobiidae; genus Nuttallia; species Nuttallia obscurata. The sequence goes on along the minus strand of JAULCC010279930.1, from coordinate 7,795 downwards.
TATCATAATATTTTCAGCAAACTTTAAACAGAATTGTGTATCTTTTAACTAAACATTAGAACGTAGTGGTCTGGTGAGTTCTTGTGGACGATCATGTCCGGTGAAACTCGTCGTCCGTCGTACAACGTTCGTTGTCAGTGGTGCATCGTCAGAAAAACTAGAAACTATTGCAATTGAAAGGGAAAAAGTTGAAAAGCTTCTTCTCAGAAATCGATGTCCATATTTCAAAATTAGTACTCAAAAATGCCCCTTATATTAAACCATGTTGATTTGTAAAACATGGTCACCATGCCACGGATTAAAAATATGGCCGCCAAGGGGCGGGGCTAGTTTTCATTATATATATTTATATATATCAGGGTTGTCCAGATAGCGCAGTCGTAAAGCACTCGCTTCTCTTCAATGCAACACCAGTTCAACTCCCGGCAGGGGCTAGTATGTGAGAGGGTTCTGTAGTGGTCTCCCGTCCGGACACTTAGGATTTCCCGGGTTCTCCGGTTTCCTCCTACAATAAAGACAACAAAAACGCCCCCATCCGCTCCAACGAGAGTGATTAATATAAGGTGTAAGAAATTGTTTTGCAAATGTTGTAAAATAAATAAGGTTTAAACTTATTATATATATCTAAAAAATTGAAATCATACTTGTGTGAAAAACTGGATAAACCTAGTCATAACCAACTTAATTTAGTCTTGTCTAGTTTTAGAGGTAACAAGAAAAGATGAATAGCTCAACCATGAAGGAAAGACGACCTGTCTTACGAATGGAATGTTCTTTGTTTAGCTGAGAATATAACAGTAAAATGTCGTTTAAAAAGTATTTATATTTCTAGCCGTAAAGGTTTTGAGAGGGCTGTCAAGCGAGCAAAGCGCTTGTACTGCATCAATTTTCAGACCGATTTGGCTTCAGATTGTGATTCCAATCAACAGCAATTTTGAAAGAACATTGGCAGGATAGGCGTTGCTCAGACTACAAAGAGAGGTATACCCATGGACGAAATCATGGAAGATGTTAGTATATCCTCTGAACTACATACTGTTTTTAGAAATGAAGAAAAGATTTTAACCTTTTTAACAAACAGAATACCCCAGTCAGGTCTGATTTCATATCTGACAATCAAGATGCAAATGGTACTTTGATTCAACAGATTACTGTTGAGGAGGTTTAGAGAGCAGGTTTTAAACGTACACTTGGTAAAGCTAATGGTTTTGATAATATACCTGTTGATGTTTTTAGAAACAATTGTTCAGTTTCTTTTGTACATATGTTATTTAATGTCAGTTTAAACTCTGGTATTTATACATTCAGAATGGGAGTGAAGTCGTTGTCCCATATACCAAAGTGCAATAGTTAAGAACCACGGGACCCTTTGTCATCTCGAGGAACAGCTCTTATCATGCGCAATGTACAGAATTAACTGCTATGTTTTAAAGCATAGATTGTCTATATATTTTAACTGATGGACAGAATAGTTTGAGAAAACATAGAAATACCATTGATCATGTTTCTACTCTTTGCAATGTTATTGATACTAGGAAAAAGCAGAAACAGTCAACCTTTTGTGTCTTTATTGATTATCGGCAAGCCTATGATTTTATAAATCGAAATTTGTTATGGAAGCAGCTGTTTGATACTAGCATAAGGGTCATATGTTTAATTCTCTGCGATCCTTATATCATGCCACATCCACGTGTATAAGAATTAATGGATTACATACTGATTGGTTTTCAAGTGAGGAAGCCTTCCAGCTGGCTTGTGGTAGGTCGTAGGTTATACCCGGGTGCACTCTATGCCTGAAATAGTGTACAAAAGTCCCCCGGGATCTTCCTTCACCTGTAATGAGCTGGACGTCGCGATATGATTGAAATACTGTTAAAGCGACGTTAGATTCCAAATAAACAATCATAGACAAACAACGAATCGAAAAAGATGTTTCTATAGAAAACGAGGTGATATGCATTTAAGACAAAGCCGATGACATCGTTCTGATAGTGAAGATGTTCTACAACTTATGCTAGACACAATGTCAAACGGGTGTTCCTTTAACTCTATGACTCCACAGAAGAGAAATGTTTTGCATTTTGGAGCACCGTCCATTGACTGGACATCACAGAGGTTCACATGTGCAGATCATATTTTTAAGAACTATCAGATAATACACATACATCGGTCTGCATTTGGATGAGCATTTAATTTTTTGTAAAACTGCAAAATATGTCACACTGAGCACAGGTAGATCTTTTAGGATTGCTTATAGGCAAATAAAACACTTTGGGTGGTATGCTTTACATTTCTTTTGTTAAAATATATGAAAGTACAGTATGGCTAGTCATGGTGCTTCTATTCGGATTATAAATTCCTTTTCATGTATAAACGCAGTGCAAAATCGAGCTATGCGCTTCTACCTTGGTCAAGATAAGTGCACACGTAATGCTGCTTCATATGGTTAGCTCGGGATGGAGACCACCGTTTGTGAGACAGTGTAGATCTGTGGCTAGACAATTGCATAGCTGTAGTCAAATGGATAGGTCTAGAATAAACCGGAAAGTTTTTATCTTTGTAACAAAAAAGCTAGGCAAAGATGTAGAAATTGGCAGTTTTGTTTAATCCAACATATGAATAAAATAAACTTGTCTAATATGATGGTAAGCACAAAAATGTCATCTTAAACGTTTTGTAAAATAGTTGAGGATGATACAATGAATGGTCATATAAATGATTGGAAAACTTGTATAACCAGTATACCTGGCTGGGCCTATCAGTAATGGTAGAAACGAATTGGGAATTTATAAATTGTTTAAAACAGATTTCAAAACAGACTTTTATATCACTCTTCCAATACCACTCAAGCATAGATCGGTTTTGGATAAGCTCCGTTGTGGTGTTGCTCCCATACGTCTTAAGACAGGGAGGTATGAAAACATTCCACTTGACAAAGAGTTTGTCCTATATATAAGCTTCATGCTTAAATAGAGATTCATGTTATTACCCAATGTCCTGCTTACCATCCACTTAGAAATGTTTTTAAATTTTGGCACATAAGCGTGCAGATATTGCAGTGCCGTAAATATCGTATGGCACGGTCGTTCGTGCATATAATATGCAAATTTATATGACGTCATGAAAACAAGTTACATAGATATAACTTGAAACCGGTTAATAAACAGGCTCCATGGCCTACAGAGGTACCATCTGATGACGTTGTTTATAACGCTATTGTCGTCTTGACATTGTTATGACGTCGCGTTCTAATACCCGCTTTAAACGGCAAAATCATATATGGGGGACGTTTTGTCTAGTGTGTATAGTTGTGCAATTTTCTTATAATTTCTCTTTATGTGATAAAGAGGCTATTATATACGTGTTTATTCAATATCAGTTTTATGAAACTCGTCGAATAAAATCATATGACACCCGCCAAGGCTCGTGTAATATGTTTTAAGTCAACTCGTTTCATAAATATGACATTGAAAAAAAACTCATGTAATATCCTCTATATATGACAAGGCAGAAGAAATCTATGTAAATTTTGATAGCATGAGTTATAAAATAAAGCAATTTTTGTTCTTTCAAATGAAGAAATTGATAAATTATTCGCCAAAACCATATTTCGTATACCTAAATTGAGATCTGAGACTGTACAAATTATTTTTTTAAAGTGCAAATACATTTTGTGAAATGCACAAAACAACAAGTTTCATCATATTTCAGTATTGTCCATAATGGATATTCTAGTCACATGATTTGTGATATCACTTATAATTCGTTTTAGAATAGTTGTGTACTTTATATGCATACTGTTGATATTGTAATGATGTTGTACGCAGATGAGACTGAAATGAATTAATAAATATATACATACTTGCAGATTTTAATCTAAAAACTGATAAATAGTTTTTTGTACTAATAAGCAAATTCATTTCTTGAATGCCAATTACTTCGGTAATTTAATTGCATAAAATTTATGTCTTAACCAACAACGAACACTTCTTAAATAGTTTTTTGTACTAATAAGCAAATTCATTTCTTGAATGCCAATTACTTCGGTAATTTAATTGCATAAAATTTATGTCTTAACCAACAACGAACACTTCTCATGTAAATAAAGCGTGATGCTATGCTCTTAGATAAGTATGTATCTTTCTGTTAAATATACAGGCTATGTTAATCAGTTCATCTCAAATATTATTTGTGGTGATAAAGGATTGTAAGACAATTTTGTAATCGGGCTTGTTAGGCCGCTTTTTCAAATCATCAGTATTTTACTATATCATTTTCTAAGTAATTTGTAAACATGCAAACACATTCATCTCTTGATACATATTTTGTTTGGTAGATTAACAAACCCATGTATACATTTTACTGGTAGTGTGTTCTGATTATAGGTTTTAAAACATAAATTCCTTCATCTAAACAATTATGTTTTAACCTACTCTGAAATGATTGACCGTTTCAATTTTATCAAGATTAACATAAGAAATGTTTTGGTCCATACAGGTAAATAAATATATTGTAAATAGATATGCATGCTTGAGATGTTAATCCAAGGAATATATACAAGATATGTTGATTTTAAGTTCCTCTCCTACACGGGTTAGGAAATGACCATGGTTTTACTATAGGAGTTTCTCTAACTCTAAACAGCAACATGAAATATCAAAAATTATAAAAATGGCTGTTTAAGGGTCAGAGAAGGCACGGCTTACTCAAAAACATGATAATTCTGTGTACCATATGCAAATGGTTAATGATTTAAACACCTTTCAAACTATAGAAATTATTGAAAGTCCTAGTTTATGTGAGGTAGCTACCCATCTAGGTTGCGGGTGATTGAGGGATCCATACAGAGACATCTGACCCCATGTTTACAAAACGTTCCTATACCACTATCTTATAAAATGTTGCTTTACGATAAAAGAACACGGTACAAGTGATCCAGATTTGTGAGAATAAAAAATATTGGAACTTAAAATCAATATTTTAGTTTTAATTGATGAGAAAAAAAAATTGATCCTTATAAAATCAGGTTTAAATTTTTTTAATGTTTTAAATTGTATGTGATTCTCTTAAACAGTGGTTAAAATACGTCAATATACAAAACAGCATGATGAAGATGTAAAAAAATTATTCTATAATCCTGATCCTGATTTTTATCAGTGAACATAGGGTCTGGAGATTTCCTCCATCACGAAAAATTGGACAGTCATCCATCGGTGTGGCTTAAAAACAAATGAGACAGTAAAAGTGTGTATGTGTAGATAAAAATATATTTTGACAAAAAACACTCATCAACAGAAATCTGTTATTTTCCGATAAATTGACTTTAACATATTATAGGGGAATTTAAGACACTTTCATGGCATATTCTGTTTCCGGATTCCACATTTCTGGTATAATGCATCTGTCTGCGTTAAACATTCTTAAAATAGTCAAACACGTGTTACTGCTCTCCATTAAACAATTTGGGGAAAAGTTTAAGGAAGATGTAAATTGCTTTTTTAAGTTTCAACTGTCTATCCCTTTGTGTTTTGTATGTGCTAATTGTTTTAGAAACCGGATCAAACTAACCAGACGGCATATGTCACGAATAACAATCCTGTTTCATTCATACGGTTGTTTGGTTTCGCATTCTTTTGTTTAAATCATCAAATAGTTTGTTGTGACCGACCGCCCTTTTTGTTTTGTTAATAACAAGTTAGTATTATATTTTCATGTTGTTTTAAAGGCTATTGGCTTACATATTTTGAACAGTAACCAGAGGCTGGATTGGATAATCAGATGTTAGTATATTTGGAAGTTTAAGGAATAAACACAGCGTAATTCCCGAATAATGTTTGGCTAACAAGATATATAAAACACACATTTGCTCTGTTCTGTTCATATATGCCCAGAGGTGTTTTCTTCACTGACGTTAGAAAACATACACAATCCGCACTGCTGCCATAGTCGATCTTAAGAAGGTAAAATCAAATAAGAAACTTTAAGCTACTATTAATGAAGATAAACTACTTTAAGTAATTAATAAAAAATAAAAAATATATATTAAACCTTTAATATGCTTTTACCTGTGCAGTAATTTGAAATGAAGCGATACAATTATATGAAGTCGCAACTATTGTAAAGGAATTAACGCCAATGCTTTTAAAAAGTAAACGTTTACAGATTTATTACATGAGAAAACATATTATTTTGGAGTTTATGTTCTTATTTAAACATGTTTTCTAATTCATATGTCGCACCGCAAACCATTCCCTGGTGCTAACCTTGCACTTATTTATATGCAGGCTCTAACACGTATAAAAAGATGATGAAATCTGCGTTTTGTATCACCGTTCAAGTGATACTCATATCAACCTGTGTATATGCTCGTCACACCAATTGCCACACATCCAACAGACGAGATATACATACAAATGGTAGAGCAAGTAACGAAAAACCCAATGAAGTCAATCTTCACGAATCGTTTTTCATGATACCAACACATAGACGAAACAATGAATCTCCGGATTTTGTTACGAAAATATCACGGACGGCGATATCAAGCGAAGTGGAAAAACAATGTCTAATGGTTGCTGTCAAAGAAAATGATAATATTGCTAAGTCCTGTCCATGGCATTATGTGTTAAATACAGACTCAGGACGGGAGCCACAGATGCTTGTGGAAGCCGAGTGTAATTGCCATAACCAACCATGTTTGAATGGTCCAGCAAACTCTCGATGTTTACCAGTGAAATATTACGTTCGTGTCAGTAGGTTAAAGGTTGACGAAAACGGAGAAAAAACATACATTCCAACAGTAGAACCGCTTGTTGTCGGCTGCACGTGTGGAATCCCAGAAGGAACTGAATAAATGTGCTGTTTCTAAAAAGACACAATACAGAACTTTTTTGTCCGCACTGTTTGTACCATAATGATCTGTTTTTCATTTAACAATAAAATTAGCTTTTATGTTTACCTATGGCAATGAAAATAGGCAAATGATTGTTTTCAGAATACTTTGTTTTTGAAAAGTAGTAGAGAACAAAATTAAATTTACAAATCCTTTCTACATATGACTTCGAATTCATCAGCCGTTCTACACTCTTCCTAGACGTGAACTCTAGATTGCAATATTTAACCGTGATTTTAATGCTACAGGAAAACCAACAGACTACCTGTATTAGAACTATTTAATGAAGTTAAATGAAGATGTATGAACATTTTGAAAAAATAAATTTAACAGAAGTATGTTTTTGAAATAACAATATTGAACTAAAGTCTCAAAATATTGTAAACTATGGTTGGTGAAATCCAGGCATGGTTTTATTGTGATATCAACGATTTGTCAAAGAGTTTCGCCAGCCATGGCATGGCTCAACCCTTTCACCTCTTAGGCAACATGTTTGTTTTTTTATGAATTTAACGTCGCTTTAACAGTGTTTAAATCATATCGCGACGTCCAGCTTATTATAGGTAAAGGAAGACCCCGGGGGACCTCTGTACACTTTTTCAGGCACACAGTGCACACGGGTAGAATACCACCGACCTTCCACACGCCAGTTGGGTGGCTTCCTCTCTTGAAAAATCCGAAGTACCCAGACCGGGTTTCGAACCCACAGCCATGAGGGGCTGAGAGATTGCAAGTCAACGACTAAAACCACTCGGCCACGGAAGCCCCTAGGCAAAATGTACATGTATCACCTTTATAACTGGTATTAATTATCACATGAAGAGGGAAAACAATAGCAGATAATTATTTGCACGACTCATCATTCAGTCACACGTATTTTTTTCACTCGTTACTTTATTAAAGAAA
>JAULCC010279819.1:0-16872 GCA_032358795.1 Nuttallia obscurata | reverse complement strand
AAACAGGAGACAGGACCAGACTAAAAAAAAATAAAACAGAACCAGAGTCACAAATGTTGTATACAAGTCAACAGACACATTCATTCCCTAAGTATAAGAGCCGTATTGAATCACATCAAAAAAATATTTTTATAAATTCCAGAATGAAAGAAGTTATTCACTTATAAAAAGCAGAAAGTCCCTACCATATCAAGTTTTAATCAAACTGATTCATATAAAGTAATAACATTAGTATAGCATACAAAAAGACTATATCTTACAAAAGAGTACAACAGTTTAGGCAAGCCCTTCTCAGTCTACTGGATCAGGAGTCCATCCTTTTTATGACAATCTTCAGTCAAAAGGGTGTAAGATAACTGCCAAGACCATCTCATCATATAATAAAAAGAATAACAAGCCAATTTGGTTGCCATAGAAACAGTAAGTTTGCTGCAATTTGGTTAAACATTGGCAGTGTCTTACATATAAATTATATACAAAGTGAATAATTTACAACAAATTGGAAAATATCTATAAACTACATTCATTTTTTCAAACTGTTCTAGATAAAATCAAGTCAGTAGAACCTAAAAGCTTCAAGTTTACAATTCTCTACGATTCAGGACAAAAACACTTCTATCCATTGCATGGTGAAATAATCCCATATACCACATCCATTTGTTTATCCCTGGTTTGTATGTATGTATGTATGTATGTAATTAAAGATAATTTTCAAATGGGGTGTAAACTCCAGCTAGGTGGAATAGCCCAAAGTAAACCTACAGACGTTGGTTGTGAGTTTATATCTCCATGGTGATGATCAACTTCAATCCAAAACTTGACTATTAATGAGTCAAGGTCAAAACATAATGGACACATTCAGACAAACTGGCCAGCAGAGAACTCTGAGAAGCAGTGTGGGTGTGACCGGTCCACAAGCTTCTCCACTGGGGTATGTCTACGACCATTGCTACTAACAACAAAAGTTGTTGGGAGAAAAAATGGTGTAACTAAATCATACACTGATAATCATGATAAAATGAGGTTTGAGAATCGGTTTGGAAGGTTATACGTTTGCAGTTATGACAAGTACCAATCCATGCATAGTTGGTATGAAACTTTTTTCCTCAAAGTCCATGTGATGTAAATGTTCATTCATCTTATAATACTTCCGCAGCAAAGACATGCATCCCTTGGTGTGATATGTATGTTGCTGTAGGTTGTTTTTTTTAAAAACAGATAAAGCCTTCCTATTTTCTTCAATCAGAAGGTCTACAACGTCTATCTTTGTTCTATATTCTGCTGTCAAAATAAATTGGCACAAACAAAACATGGAACCATGGGAAGGGTCAAACTTGTGTTACACTAGGAGCTATCACATCCTGTGTCAAGTCCCTCAAGGAAGGTCACATGACATGAAAGGGGGATAACTCTAGCATGTCTATGCTGCAGAAGCATATATGGACAGTAACTCTACGTCTGATATATATGAGTGGATGTGACACTGTCCTCACAAATCACTTTCGCCGTACAAGGCTGTTGAGAAGCTCATGTAATCCAGGGCTCCTGGCACTGCATCTCTACCGGTATAGGGAGCCATTCTCTGGATACAGTACTCAGCCTGATCTGGAGGCAGCTCTTGTCTGAGGATCTGTGCCGTGATGTATGGCTGCAAAAATATAGTAACAAGGTGAAACATCTGTGTATTTACAGAAGTATCTAGTCTTGTGACAAGTTGATCTCATAGTAAATCAAAGTTTTTATAATAAAAGAAAACTTACTACTTCTAACCTTTTACGTCTTTTATAAGTCACATTGTTTTAATTCCTTCAAAAATCTCTGTATACATGTCAGTAATCTTTTTCCAGCAAGAGGCTTGGGTCAGTCTTACAGCTCATGGTACATAAAAATTTTGCTGTATTTATATGCACCAACTATTTGGAATTCCTAAATGTTGAATATCATGCTTGTAAGTTTTTACCTGCTTCCTTTTAAGATTGCAACAGTAACTATTCTGTACAAGAGACATTGTTGCAAATGTAATAACACACTATTTTTGCCATGGGTCCTTGTATCATTAAAAGGACACAATACCTGTTACTGATCATTTATGTCATGTCCAGATAAAAATGCAAGACATATTTATCAATCTTACCTTTTCTCCTGCCAGAATCTTGAATGACTGCATGACTTGTTCAGCGGTATCTGTGTCTGCTGTCTCTCTAGTCATGAAGTCAAGGAAGCTTTCGAATGTGACATAGCCGCTGTGGTTAGGATCAACTATAGACATAATCCTCTGGAAGTCTGCATCTCCCTGAAAATATTATATACATCTGTGTTAGTCCTACTATGGAAAACAGGAATTGGACAATTAAGAGAGATTTAGCATGGTTTAAATTTATTAAGTAGTGCATCCAGAGTGTTACACATATATCAACATACAACTTTAAAAAGAATCCAATACTTGAATTTGGTACACAAATATACATTATTTGACTATGCTGATCAAGCATAGAAGCAAGCTTTCTTCATCAAAGTACTTAATTGTTTGTTACAGTGTAATTTCTCATAGGCTGTCATTTTGACAAAAGCAGCACTTTTTTGGGTAAATGTCATCTATACATTTATAGCTGACTGTAGTAAAACTAACATGCTTTTTCCAGTTTTGAAATTAGTAATTTTTCATCTACATCTAAACTTTAAGGATTAAAATCTACAACAAGAGGACCATGATGGTTCTGTAATGCTTGCCTGAAATTCACACATACAAATTAAAGAACCCTATACAGGTCATCATTTTAAGCATGGTTTGAAGGAATTTGATAAAGGGTCACCTAGGTAGCATTTCTGTGAAATTATTTTGAAATCAGGCTTGCAATTACTGTGGAGACTATTTTCAAAGTCTTCCATATAGCCATATAGTAAAAGAAAAGCCCCGTCCCACTGGCAGCCATTTTTTTTGCTAATCAACATGACTACAATGAATAATAATAAAGGGTCACCAATGGATCATTTCTGTAAAACTAATTAGAAGAAAATTAGCAGGCTAGCAGTTTCTGATAAGAAGATTTTCAAATGGATCCATATAGTCGTAGAGTGAAAAGTAGCCCCTGGTGGCCATGTTTTTTTTTTGGCTAATCAACAAGACTTGAAGGAATTTGATAAAGGTCCATTTAAGGATCATTTCTGTGAAATAAGATTGCAACTGAGCTAGCAATTTCTGTGAAGAAGATTTTAAAGTTTTCCACAGTCTTATAGTGAGGTCAGCCTGGCCCCTGGCTGCCATTTTTTTGTGAGCAAACAAGATTTAAAGAAATTAAATAAAAGGTCACAGAAGGAAAATTTATGTGAAATTATTTTGAAATAGGCCAAGTGGTTTCTGAAAAGAAGATTTTCAAAGTCTTTCCTTGAAACAACCAACAATATGGCTGCTCAATCAAATGTCCTGAGATACAAAGATTCTGGATGTGATATTTTGGTTTTCTAGGTCATGAAGTTATTTTCTATATGACAATAGGGCTCTATAATTTTCATGACAATAACTTGAAACCATTGCTCACCTGTCTGTCATCTCTGATATTGTATCCCAAACTGACAAGGCAAGCCTTGAACTCTTTGGGTTCCAGTCGGCGAGTTCTGTTCTTGTCAAAGTGGTTGAATGAAAGACGGAACTCATTCATTTGATCTTCAGTAATACCCTTGGAGTCGCGTGTCAGGATCTGCAATCAGGTACATATATTGTCACCATGTTCTACATTCAAGATAAACACAATCTGACCCCTTACCTTTGATACTTTGATTCACAAGGCAAGGCCATATCTTACATGAACTGTACTGTCCAAATGAAACTGTAAGACAATGCTAAATTTCCATGAAAAAAACATTTCATGAATAATACATCTGCTGTCAAAATGCATGCAATGATGTGATTTATTATAAATAACTTAATTTCAAATATATTTTTTCCATTAGAAGCCCAGAGAAAATTGTACCAACAAAGAAATAAATTCTTTCACCATCTTTAGTGTATTCTAAAAAAATAGCATAAATGATTTTTAACTGATTTTACAGAACGTACCTCAAATTCATCGACTGTGTTGAAAGATGTATTCTCTGATACAACAGTGTTGAAGGACAGATTATTTGTTACATTGATAAATGATTCATTGAATGAATGGTTGAGAGTGTGACCATGAAAGGAGCCATTGAAGGAGGAATGGCTGTAAGAGTTGTTCGTCGACCTCGTGGCACCACAAGAGCATGAACACTTGCAGGCTCTTGGTGGGAGAGGGGGAGGGGATGTCTCGTAACCAATATTCATATACATGGTGTAAATTCTACTGTCATAAAGCCAAAAGAAAAGATTCAAATTAATAAAGGTGTTTTTCTTTTTTTCCCTCAATTTATCTCAGAAAGACAAATTAGTGCAAAGGGCAATTCAAGAATAATCCAGATGTGACCAAAGTCCACACACAAAAAATAATCCATATATCTGCACAGTTAGTTACATGTCTTGTTTACACCATAGTTCAGAAGCAATGTGATCCATCTCAGGTCAATCCAGTTATTTATATGTAAACTGCCAACAGATATGAATCACTACAGAGGTTATCCAAGAAATCAGAGGGCAATTGTCCCAGAGAGATCATCAGGGTGTTATACAGGATGGACCCTTCAATATCATGTCCCTTGAGGCAATGGGATCACACTTCTAAACTTATACCATCTTGATCAAACAAATCAGTGTAAAATCTTCATCTGATTAGAGTTTCAGACTAATTTCACTGTTTTTAAATACAGGGCTCAAGTCAGAATAAAGAGATTCTGACAGGTAATATGTATACAGGATATATTAGAAAAAAATACATCAAAAATGAAGGCTTGCATAATCTGTCCTCAAGACTAAATTTGTCATTGTTGGATAAACATTTCAATCATCAAAACTGTATGAACATCTAAATTGGCTTTATGAACATTGAAACTGGCTTTATGAAGATATTTAAATTTACAAATACATCTCTTTTTATTTAGACACTTTATGCACATATTTCAACTGTCTTCTGCAAAAAGGAACATCTAACTATAGCTTGCAAGTATGAGAAAATGACTGTATATGTAAATAAAAAGCTGTCAGTTGTTCAGTTGATTTATTTAGATTTAAAACCTGTTTTGTGGTTGTTTTTTATCATATAAATTGATGAACTGTTTTGCATATGAGTGGTGTTTACAATAAAACAAATTTTACATCTTCAAATTTGTGTGCTGCGGTGCTCTTGTAAATAGGAAAGGAACTTAAATGTATATGCATGATCTCATTATAAAACTGTCATCTAGTTATGGCCTGAGGCAGTCACTGCAATAAAACAGGCACTGAAAACTTCACTGATTTATACACTTAGCTGATCATGGATTTTGTGACAAATAAACATGTCACAACTGAACAGTAAACAGCTGTAGGTCCTCTGCAAGCTAGAACAGAGATATACTATACTACAGTATGTTTGATTTTTTTGGATTAAAGTTTTTTTGTTGATAATATGATTAACTTTAATTGTTTAAGGAGATGGCTACTGACCTGGTTTTCTACTTCGTTGATGTTTCTAGCCACAGCTGTTAGAAGCTGCTCCCAGCCAACCCTCAGGGTCTGAAATGGTAAAAGTGATCAATGACAATTCTTTACAAACAACCTAATTATGAATCAGGCATCCAAATACCAAAGTAATATGTTGAAAGATTTTTGTCTCAGCAAATTACAAAGTAATTTTGCATCAGTGTAATGCTACAGAGAGACAGTCCATACAAAATTAAAGTACTGCTAATGACACACTGACATTTCTCGATTTGATCAATTCCACTGTAGACAATAGCATTTAAGACTGATTGAATTTTTCCTAATGACTTTCATAAGGTATTTGCAGTTTAAGAAAGGTAACTCAATGGAGATATCAAAATCATCTTAAAAATTTACAAATCCCCAACACCCTGCCATAGATGTATGAACTTCTTGAAATAACACCTGTTGCTTCCTGCTTTCTTTCATCATAATTTGACAAGTATCTAATCTATTAAAGGAACAGTTTCTTGTCAAACAAAACAGTGTCAAAGTGAGAAGATAAACTTACCTCCATTGTGTAAGGTGTGAACTTATTTTCGAAGATCATTGCCTCTTGTACTTCCTGCAATTCAGAGATTTTTTAGATTTATAAATGTTCAGTACCCAAACTTTTTTCCCCCAAACTATACAGCATTCATTCAGTATCCATTTACACTGAATATGTTTTGTTATACTGTTTAAAAAAAGTATCAAACATGAGAGTGTACTAAAAATATTTAAGAAACTGCAAGAAAATATGTAAAACTAACAAAGAGTCTGTACGGTGTATGTGTGTTATGTATTTACAATTATTCTATATAGTTTGTAATATCTATGTAAGATATGTAATATGTAAGATGATTAAGTCAATTTACCTGGTTAATAGACTCCAGCTCATCTATGTTAGGTTTGTATTGCTGAATAGATTTCTCATACTGGCTAAGTTTGTTCAGTTGATCTTCCAATGAGCCTTTCATCTGTATTGTTATGGAAGCCACAGCATCCAAATTATTCTCAATCCATTTTCCAACAATGTTGGCCTTATTGGCAAACTCCCGTCGCAGTCTTTCGTTTCTCTGCTGTCTGCCCATCTCCTCACTGAGGACACTGTCACGCTGGGGTACCAGCTGCATTACATCATTCCACTTATTGGCAATTTCCTGCAAACAAACTTGATTCTTTAGAAAACTGAAATTCTACCGATAAATAAAGTTAGCATAATCAAAGTACAATGCCACACAAAACTACAACTGAAATGAGGCTATGTATATGCTGTATGGTATCAACCAGCATTCAAGTTAAAATTGGTCACATGCAAACTATTTCAAACCATGGTTAGCTTTAATAATTTAAGTCATTTAAATCAATATAACAAGCCACTCAAATCAGTTAACTGTTATTTTCTAACACTGATCTCCCTCCAATGTTCCCATATGACAATCAAAAGCACTATAACCAGACTAACCATTTCAATATATATCATTCTTTGTATCAATCAGCCACCATTTAATACAGAAATCTCGTGTACATAGTATATTATCTTCTGACAAGTCCTGTAATTACAATACACATATTCTTTGGTGATATTTGTTGCAGAATGTGAAATTTTCAGTCAAAGCTTAAAGAGTCAGGTTTTTAGTCACTGCATGCAACAACAGTAACACTTGCCTACTGTCACAAGTTCAGTCCAAAATACCTTTTCCAATTTTTCAAATTTCTAACAAATTGTTCCAAAGTTTACAAATAATAAATATTGCTCATAAAATAACAATGTTTTGAAAATACCTTTCCAGAAAACAGCAATTTCATTATTTAAAAAAAAATATTATCAAGTGACCATCAGGAACACCTTCATACTATATAATATACCATCTGAGGATGTTAAGACCTCTGGAGAGAACTTTCAAACAGAAGTCCATGTTTGTTCTGTCACCCATCAATTTGGATCATAAAAGTTCATCTCCATGTTCCTATACTTTTCAAGAAAGTCTTTTAACCTGTGTGGATCAACTATTTACATCATTAGATATTAGTTTTTTCTATCACCAACGGTAAATTAAATGATGTGTTAGTCATAGCTACTGTTAGTACCAGCAATATAAGTCAGAGACAGACGTTGATAAACATTCTGTAAGGAATATGTCCAGCACCAAATTACTCAATACATTTCTTTTCTGGGGACCCAACCCTGTGCGTTGTCCATCCTTGAATGGCCACCTATTCTATCAGAGGTGTGATATAAATTGTTACTTGATGATTTCTAGATTCTATGATTAGTAGTTACCATCACAACATTGTCCATAAAGAGAATCCAAACAATTTTTGAGGAAAAAAAATACAAATATTAAAAGAACACAAAGGCAACTAAAGAAATACTTTTCAAATTACAGAAGTAGAAACTTAATTGAAAGAACTTTAAAGATAAAATTGAGGGTTGAGTACAAAACATTTGTATTGTTTTCATATCTTTTTTTTATCTCTTTATCTGAACAGAACATTTGTATTGCTTTCATATCTCTGTATCTGATAGTATCTTTTTATATATATATATATATATATATATATATATATGTACCTTTATCTGATAGAGCATTTTGCACTCAACCCTCAAAACATAATGAACAAAATTATTTGAACATTTAGAAGACTGACCTTGAGACCTGTTCAGTGTCAAAATATACACTCTGATCTGGGTCACACAGCTGGACCACAGCTGACTTATCACAACAGTGAGATCCACATCAGACTGCTTTATTAGCCAATTTTTGTTTTTTAAAATATAGACTGATACATGGTCAACACCAATGACCAGGGAATTATTTTCAAATTCTTTTTTTATCAAGTTAGAATTAATAGGAATTCTTTTGATCTTTCAAATAGGTATTTTCACTACAGGATTCTTATATAACACTGATCATGCAATAAACAAACTATCACTATTACTAATATAGAAGGTCAACTCCTAAAACACCGGCATAACCTTCATGTTGTTCTCCATATGTGTCTGTAATAGCATCAATCGTTTTTATTAAAGTAGCTTTACTGAAGTTTACTTGCTGTAATTATCCCATTTATAATAACTGCTCAATTATGTTGATAAGACAGAATACCAAATTGTACCAAAATAGGTTCAACCATGTTTAAATTGTCATTGAGTAGTATGACTGCACAAACAAATGGCTGGTTTTTCACATCTCTACCTCTAAACAATTGACTATAATTTTAATATTTTATCGAATATTCATCCCAAAGTTCTAGCTACACAAATTTATCTGAACATTGACAAATTAATTATTTGACAGCCTTAACTGATTGACTGTTTGTTACTTTACGTCAGTTTAATGCTGTCTAGGGCTAACGGACATCCCAAGGTGAGGGAACAAAGAGATTTCTTCTGTAAAACTTGCTTATCATTTTACTTGCTAGTTGTATAGCACTAGTACACATGGGACTGAATCATATTTGTCACTTTATTCTGACACTGAGGCACCAGACATAAAGCTAGCCCCAAACCTGAGCGCCAGGAGAGCCATTACAATCATTGGCTATTCAAGTCTTTGTTGAACTTGACTCAGGATTGAACCACTAACATCCTGCACTGACTGCTTTAACAATATAATATTAAGGTAAATGATATAATGGCATTATTTATCAGCAGCACTTTTCCACTCCATATAGCACTTAGCATTAGCAGTATTATCTCCCTTTTTGGCACCAATGACCTGACCAATGAATCAGTAAACTTTGTGCAGAGATGGTTATGTGTAAGGAGAGACCCAGATACCTTTCAAGACTACACAATAGAGAAAAATGTAGGATCTGTATCATATTTACCTCCTGTCCACGCCAAGCAAAGAGAAAGTAAATGTATGTCAGGAAGGGCAACATAAAACATACAAGCATAAGCTGAAAGTTCTCTAAGTACTAACAGAGTCCATCTGCAGTGTAGTGTCCATCTAGATCTTACATAGTCAAGATACAGTCCTTGTGTATCTTATATTGTACATCTGTATCTTGTAGTGTCAATCTGTATCTAACATAGTCAAGATGAAGCCCATCTGTATCTTACAGCCAAGATATATCTTATAATGTCCATTTGTATATAATCTAGTCCAACTGAATTTTACATAGTCCATCTGTATCTTACTAAGTATATCTGTATAACTGTGTTGATCTGTATTATCTGTATCTTACAGTGTCCATC
This sequence comes from Nuttallia obscurata, assembly GCA_032358795.1. Lineage (NCBI taxonomy): Eukaryota > Metazoa > Mollusca > Bivalvia > Cardiida > Psammobiidae > Nuttallia > Nuttallia obscurata. The sequence continues at coordinate 7,096 of JAULCC010279819.1, read as the reverse complement.
TGCATGCGATAGTGTCTATCTGTATCTTTCAGTGACCATCTGTACATAACAGTCCATCTGTATCTTACAGTGTCCATCTGTATCATAGTGTCAATCGGTACCTTAATGTGACCATATGTATCACAGTCTATCTGTATCTTACAGTGTCCATCTGTACAAAACAGTCTAGCTGTATATAACTGTGCCCATCTGTATCTTACAGTGTTTTACTGTTTATAATAATGTCCATCTGTATCATACAGTGTCCATCTGTATCTTACACAGTATATCTGTAGCTTATAGTGTCCATCTGTATCTTACACAGTATATCTGTAGCTTATAGTGTCCATCTGTATCTTACAGTGTTTTACTGTTTATAATAATGTCCATCTGTATCATACAGTGTCCATCTGTATCTTACACAGTATATCTGTAGCTTATAGTGTCCATCTGTATCTTATAGTGTCAATCTTTATCTTACTGCGTCCATCTATTTACAGTATCTGTCTATATCTTACACTGTCCATCTGTATCTTAGTGTCTGTTTTACAGTCCATCTATATCTTTCAGTGTCTATCTGTATATAACAGTGTCCATCTGTATCTGACAGATTTCCCAAGAACTTCATGGACACGAAAAGGGAAAATACACAAGTGATGTTTAAGCAGAAAATGTCTTGTTTCAGCATCATTTTTTAAATGCTGCCAGATAAATTTTTCATCTAAACCTTTTCTTTAATTTTCTAAAGTGTTATAGCAACATTTTAAATCTGAAGACACAAATCAGATAGCATATCAGATCTAGACCTATGTGTATTTGTGTGACCATGATATAAAAGGGTCAAATATATCAAAATAGGATTTGCATTTATCATGGTTTTCCGAAAAAAATGAAGGCCTACAGTTTGGTTTCTTTCCACTGACCATCAAACTTTCCACAAACATCACTCAAGTATTTTCAAAGCATCTTTTCATCAAAGCATGCATTTGAGGGAAATTTCAAATCTATGCATGAGGTCAATTAAAGAAATTGTGACTAGGCAAGTATACACCTAAAATAATCAGTAACACTGTTCTAGTAAATCCCACAATTAAAATGATAATGAAATGAAAATGATCTATTCCACTGCAGTGCACATCTTCCACTGAGAAAACTAAATGCAGTTCTAAGTTTTACAATTCCTACGGTCACATTTTCCAATTTTCAGGTGAAATTTTGTCATTCACAGAAGAAACTTTAAGCTTGATTGCAACTTGATAAATTCAAATATCGCAACAAAAGAAAATCATATTTCCATACCAAAAATAAGAGGGAAATTAAGAAGGAAAAAAATTATCAAAAACAAGCATCTATATATAGGAGAACATAAGATGTGCAAAACAGTGTTATAGTTATAACAATGATACCATCTCATCTCTTGATGTATGAGCAACATGTATCAGGCAGTAACACATGTCTAATAAGCTTCAAGTAAGTGATTTATGATTTCTAAATGTTCTTGACCAAGTTGTTCAAAGCTCTGTTAAGTTTTTTGTTACTAAAAATTCTTCAATAATATTTTTATTACAAATTGTTACAAATTACAGTCCAATTTCATATATCACTTTACACCAACATGAAATATTGTCAGATATTTAGATGAGTAGAACTGCTAAATTCAGATTAAAATACACAAACTGTGAGTAGCAATTTTCAAATACGACAGAGCTTTGGGCATTGTTGGTCCTGTTGTCCGAGAGGAATATACTTGCCATGATGGCATTAGTACTAAGTGTAAAGCAAACTGACAACTAACCCCAGATGCTGCAACATGATAGACACTGATCCGACTAAGCATTACACAAGACCAAACTGTGTCCATATTGTTTTTAATGTCATGCCAGGGCAGCCTTCTGCACCACTGTGTTAACTAAGGAACACAGTTTCAAGCACTACATTATTCTGTGCCTCTAGCCAATTAACAAAAGGCTTTACTGTTTTGTTTTATTTTTCATCTAATTGCTGCTTAATGAAGCTATGTCTATTTAATGAAACTAGATTTATAACAAATTTCTTACATTTAGAATACAAAGGAATATTTCTACATATATATATTATATAACCTAATACAATTTGTGTTTCATTTATAATTTCTGCATTAAAATGATTACTGGTATACAAATTATAAATATTTGAAGAACAGAACTATGTCTAAAAATTTTAATTTTACACACCTTTAATGTAGTGTTACTATTAAACAATTCTAAATACCCTAACAAAACATCTAAACCCCTATAAAGGTATGAGACTTCATTATCTCAGTTTTTCCTACCTGTGGGTCTACTGTTGTGTATGGATTCTCCTGACCAGTCAGCCCAATGGAAGAACTCAGTCGCTGGACTTCCTGAGACAGTCGCATGATAGCATTGTACTCTCGGTCAGCATCAGGCAATGTTGATTTGAAGTTAGCATGAGCCTCGTATAACTCCTAAAACAGCACAATCAACACAACTGTAAGTAATCTATACATATTAATTATAACAGTAACAAGAGTAATAACAATAACACTAGTTAATAAATTCAGCAGTTTAAGTTAGTCTTGATGACAGAATATTGCATCTGTTGGACATAATAAGACAATTGTTGTAGAACATCTATGATATCTCAAGATCCTAAATGTTATTTGATTATTACTATTTGAGCAGTAGTATTCCAGCTGTTATAATGACTTTACCGGGCACCTACCTCAATTTCCTTGACAGTGTGAGTGATGAACATATCCATCAGATCTTCTTTGGCACCATCTAACCAGTTATTGAATGGCTGAAATAGATGAGATATTCATTCTGTAAGCACACATCTGGACAAGGCACACTCAACAGTCAGAATTGTTATATAGAATTGATCTGTTTGTTTGATTTATGTCACTTTCTGCCAGCTTGGGCCAGTTGACGTCCCAGAGAGAGGGAAGTGGATACACAGAACTCTTCTGTAGAGAACTATTGTTCTTTAACGTGCCCAGTGTATAGCACTGATACACGTGGAGGCTGAACCCCGGCCGGTCACTTTATCCTGACACCGACCAACCAGTCGTAATGCTTACCCTAAATCCTGAGTCAAGGAGGGAAGCCATTACTACCGTTTTTAAAGTCTTTGGTATGACCTGGCTGGGGATCGAACCTGCGGCCTCTCGCACTGAAAGCGGACGCTCTACCACTTGAGCTAACTGGGCGGTTTTTTATTGAATTGAAAGTTATAATAAAACTTTATATCAGGCTTTAGGGTTTATACAGCTGTGTGTCTAAATGTATCACAATTTTTTTTTTCCATTAAGCTTTATCACTATCCAAAACTAAGAAGACATGAAATGTGAGCAAATACAAAGTACAAATCAGTATGAACTGAGCTAAATTTGGTGAAAGCAAAGTTTGTCTAAAATAACACCATGATAATCAACAGTGGTGAGACAATTTTGTAAGCTGCAATTTTCTTTTGTTTGGTAACAACAGATTTGAAAACAAAGATGGTATCAAATGCTTGCTCTTTTATCAATTGTGGTTAACTTTAACTAGAACAAAAAGTCTAGACTTTACTTACTGCTGCTCGTTTGGCAAAGTCAAGATGAAGTTGGTCTATCTTTTCCAATATTCTCTCTGCTTCCTACAAAATAAAAGGTTTATAAAATTATCATAGACATCTCAAAATACAGGTCAGTTTTATATCAAACTTGAATGCAGACAGATTTGTGTTTGAAAGATGCAAAATCTATGATTGTTTATTGGTAATTAAAATGTGCTTCAACAATATATATCATATCACTTAGACCAGCTCATTTCAGGAGGAGGAAGATCCAGTGGTACATTTTTCAGGCACAAAGCCCATCCAGGTAGAACCACTGTCCTACCACAAGCCAGGTGGGAGGCTTCCTCACTTGAAAAATCCAAAGTGCCATGATTATGATTCTTACCCACTGTCATAAGGGGCTGACAGATTGCAAGAAGAAAAATAGCTATAACAAGTCCTATTTAATATACAAGAGAGCCATGATGGCCCTGAAGGTGCTCACTTGAAAGTGGCAGCCATTGTTGTACATGAAATTATAAATATATGTATAAATATATATATAAATGCCAATATCTTAGCTCTACCATTTATGGTTTCAGAGGGAAAAAGATTAATGATGTCACCCAAGGAAAACTTGTGTCAAATTATTTTCAAATTTGGCCACTAGTTTTGGACAAGAAAAATATAAGTTTTCAATATATACATAAGGACATCCAACTCTGCCCGTGGCGGCTTTGTTGTTTGTACTGACCAAAATAATTTGAACAATGTTTGTAGAGGATCACCCAAGGAACACTTTTCCCAAACTTTTTTCAAATCTGGTCACTAGTTTTGGAGATCTTTAATGGTTATCCTTCCTGTTGCCATGGCAACCACAGTTCAGCATGGAATCCAAGTTTTTGAACAAGTCTGAAAGGGGACCACATCAGGATCATTACTGTAAAGGTTTTTCTTTTTTTAAATTTCAATGCTGTTTATGAGACATCATTTGAAGCAAATGTCGACTGACAGACTTTCAGTATATTTTTTACATAATTTTTTATGATATAGAAAACTTACTTCAAGAGCATTTCTACGCTGCTGTGTCAGATTTCCAAATACATCCCACTGGCTACATATACGGCTACAGCGCTGTTCATATGCTACAATATCATGAAAATTGAGGACCCTGAAAAATACAAAAACTTCAGTCACCATATTGTGAATAAATATACACTTTTTTGTCTACAATTAATCCAACCTCCTCACATTATCTGAACTGAATATTAACTTTAAAAGTTGTAGTAAGAAGTGAAATTTCTCAAATACATACAGATCTTATTAAATATATTCAATACATTATCTAGTTTTTAAGCAGAACAAATTAAAAAACTACAAGGCCATGGTTCAGACAACTTACCGAAGTTCTTTACATATAGCTGCAATTTGTTCAACTCTGTCTTGATGAGCGGCTAAATCACTCTCGAAGGCTTCATGCTTCTTCTTCATGGCCTATTGTGTTATAATACAAAAATGCAGTTTTGAAGAATATACACAACACAATCATCAACTTTGAATGTATCATTTGAATATAAAAATTGTGATGTAAATTCTAACAATGTTTCGGTTGCAACTTTCCATGGCTTTCAAATAAGTATTACGGGCAAAGATCACAATTTAAGATATGTATGAATAAGACTGAAAAATAGTGAACAACTTTTACCAAAAAGACCTGTAAGTCTTTGATCCTGGCCTTTTTAAAGACTCGATTTAAAAAAAAAAAAATTGGTACATACTTGATTTTAAAAGGGAGTTTTATTTCAGATAATTCTTTGGATTTGTTAAGGAATAGCTTTATTCTGGCAATAGAATAGATGGAGCATGTTACAATATACTTCTGACACATACCTTTACATCATTGAGCCTACACCTCTTGAAGTCCTGACTCTCCAACATCTCTTCCTTACCCTGGGCCCACTCCTCGTGAGTTTCACACCTGTGTCGGAATTTCTGTGCAAGATGGTCCAATCTCTCCAGTCTGTTAAAAAAAAAACAACAGTAAAACTTTACTTTTAAAATTGCCTTTTCTTATTTCATAGATATAACCTAATCAACGAAAAAGACATTAACCACCTATAAGCTCTATAGTGAAGCTAAATTGAATTCTGGTTTAACTTCATACTATATATTTGATAGAAAAGTTCACTGACATTATTGTAAATTTATCAAATAACTATTAACATTGATTAAAATGTGTTTTCAAAGAAGCTTTAAGATATCAATCACTTAGGTTTATATTATAAATTACCTCTGCAATTCATTGAGTAGCCATTCCTCAAATCCCTTTTCTGCAAACTCCAAACCATTCCATGCATTGGCAATATCCTAGAAATAGAAATCACTTGTTGACAAGAAAAGCAAATACTAAGTTGATTAATACCACCTAACATCAGTGATTTAAATAAATCATTCCTTTTTTCAGATTGGTTCACCAATACATTTTTTGCAATACAATTTTTTTTTCTAATGATAACAATGTAAACAGATATTAATCATTTTCATTTTTCACTACTTATATATCAACACATTTAATTACAATATACTTGCCAGCATTACTTGGTTTTTAAAACTGAAATTTTCCTTCCTCATATGTTAACAAAAATTGGTGCAGATTCAACCTACTTTATACAATTCATATGTACGTACAGTGACCATTTTTCCCTCAGTGGGCATGTAGGCGGGTCTGTTGCTAAGTCTTAGGCGGGTTTGGAGAGTGTTGAAGCTGTTCTCAAGACGGGCCTTGTCTTCTAGCTTCGGTGGCTTCTGTTTGCGTCTGTAGTCTCTGAATTTGTCCAGCTCTCGCTGAGTGCCGGGCAATGTGTTGTCAGTAGCTTTCTGCTCCAACCACGGCTTAGTTTTGTTGATCCATTCCAAGAGCTGGAAATAAAATCATGCATTAGGAAAGAAATCAAATCAGTCAAGCCTACTTTTCAAAACTTCCATGCTATACCATGTGTGTAAATGTATTAAAGTTAATTTCAACTTAAACAAATAGCATATTTTTTCCCAACTCAATAAAATCATGTAAAAATTTTTTCAAAATGCAAGAAATACATTTGATCTATTCACCTTGTAATTTGTTTGTTTTCAGGCAATTTCTTTTTTAACAGGTAATTATGCAACTGTGCATTTTTTTTCCTTTTCTGTTTATCTTTGTTGTATTTTAAGTCAGAGGCCCTTTTTTGTAAACAATGTGTATCTACTATACGCAAAGAATTTAAATGCTCTTACCAACATTTTCAATTCTTCTTATGGATTTAAAAAACCTTAAAAACCTTTATTTCTAAATCCATTTAATGTATCTCAGATAACAAAATAAGTCAAATTTTTCAGAGGTCATTGCCTATACTTACATCACTGGCCAGTCTTTCATATTCCTCCATCAGTCTCTCATTCTCCTGGTTGACCTTCAGGACTTTGCAGATTCTGTTGGCAGCAGTTTCTGCCTGTAAGTGTAAAGTGTTCAAACTGAATGACACAATAGAATCAAAGAGGAACAAGAACTAACCCACAAATGAGCAGAAAAATAAATATC
>JAULCC010279264.1:0-12231 GCA_032358795.1 Nuttallia obscurata | reverse complement strand
TAATCGCATATGATAGTCTAGTGGAATTTCATTCGTCTTACCAGTGTCATAAATGACGCATCTTGATATGCCCTTTTTAAAATATAGTGTACATAGAGAATAATAAGTTGGTGCTGAGTTTGAAAATGTAAGTCTCAAACAATTCTGCTTTTACAAGCTCTCACAAATCCAAGATGGCCAATATGGCCACCGACATTTTGCTTTCAAATTTCAAATTTCTTTATTTCCACTCAGTTTATGCATATAAATGAAAGCATGTCGAACAACAAGTACAACATTAATACAGTTTATAAACACATCATTCTGATAATGATATATAATATGAATCAATCGAACATTGGACTTGAATTTATGAATCCAGTCCGTTTTACAAAATCTGTAATACAAAATTCTATTTGCTCTTATTCAGTTCGATGAAAAACTGATGTGGCATATGTAATAAGTATATAATGCGCATAATTGTTTTAATTTTATTTTTTATACGAAATTTGGTAAAACATGCCTTGAATGTTATTTTTATGCATTCACTTTCTTATTACAATGATAGTACCAGTGCATTTTTTCGCTGTAATTGTAATGATCCACAGTGTAAATTGAAATACACTCAACACTATTTTACCGATTCTAAATTGTCACAGATCCACATTAAAGAAAGGAAGGCTTTTACGTACAAGTAAATAATTAAATTTTACTATTTTAACAAAGGCATTTATTTACCAGAAAATTGATTGGTTCGGCGTAGGTACACTTAACTCTTTATTTTAATAACATATTTCATATATCGGCACATATTTAGAAAAACATCTCAAATACGTTACATTTTGCTAAGTATTAACACAAATAATGATGTAATATTTGTTGCACATATTGTTTTTACATCACGGTAATCTGTCTCTCTAAGGAAGGAAATGAAGTTGAAAGGATTTTATATTATTTTCATAAGGTAGTGTAACTACTGACAGATAACTCATTTAGCTTTCAAACTCTATTTATATAATTACTATTGGCTAGAAATTAAACACTTTATATGTTGTTGAAATCATATGTGTGTTCGATAATTAATTGCATCAGCGGTTTTACCGAACTACAAATACATACGAGTGGATTGGCGGGGCTACCCTGAACAATTTTACCTCTGAACGTTTTTCACATACCGACACATACATGTAGTTGATAAGAAAGCGAACTCGATTTTGAACATTTTCTTTGCTCAGCGCGGCGTTAGGTAATTTTTTATTTCATATTTTTACAGTTTCTCTCTATTTTTTTTTTTGTCTTCAGTAACATCACTTGTATAAATTATTATCTTTCATTTGATACGTACAAAATGTACGATCAATCGAATTTAGTTCCGAAAATAGTTCGGGAAGCTAAAATTCCTTCACTGTAAAGTGACGTCATGCAAACGAAAAATAAACCTCTAGTGACCTAAAAAAAACTAGGTTTATCTGTCCCCGCCCTTTTTATGTGGTCACTAGAAGCCCACGTGACAGGATAATTAGCAAATTATACAACAGAGGTGCTAGTTTATATGGTTAGCTTGGTAAAACTAAACAATACTAAATAATCAACACGACTAACTCATCAATTTGTTTAATCAATATAATTAAGCGCTAACAAAACTGAGTTGCTGTCCTTGGCATGGTGAAGTTTGACCAGATCGATCAAAAAAGGAAAACAATAAGAGTGTCATATTTTGATAAACAGTTACATACCACCTTTGGTTATATTATTCACAGAAAATCATTTACTGCAAATCCAAGCATGTAGTAAAAAGGCTGATTCGACTCACTCATTCGACTTTTCTTGTTTGCTGGGTGCATAAGATCCGAGGGAAGCAATATGCTTCTTAGCCTCCTCTTTAGCCCATTAGCCCTCACCCGGCACTCATTTATATACCGTGTTTTAATTCTGGCAAAATTGTTGGTAACAGTACCTACCGCGATAGTTAAAGCGCATTGTTAAAAATATTCGCATGTTCAATAAGAGACATGTCAAACCCAACATACTGTATAAAAAACAGCAGTTAGTGTACTGTTTTCCAAACAAAAGTTTATGAATATATACAAATAACACCAGAAGAAAAAATAAACTGCCCGCTTCATTGGCGAGAATGATACAAGGTAACAACAAACCAGGGTGCATGTTTATATTCTATGAGGTAGGTGGGAGCTACAGTCACAGGCCAAAGCTTGTGACTGTGTCGGGTTCTTTTACAGTTTGGATGGAGAAAGGCCTTCACTAATCATTCTTATGTACTTACAAAAGGCATTACTGTTATAGAATCCTCAAACCCTATGTGATTTATACCTAGAGCTATCCAAGCCACACAATTTTAGAGTAAACTGTAGCTGTTTGTCAAACACACTTTGAGGCACTGTCCTGAAAGTAGAGCGAAAAGCGAGTCATCATTTGCTTTCTGAACTGAATGTCATCATGTAAAGCTTGGATAGGGGAGTTGGAGGTATACCCATGGTAGAATTTTAGGTAGTGAAGCTTGCCAGTGTTGTGTTTATATGCTCGAAAAAGTGATTCGCATTGCACGTGGCACTTTTACCTTGTATTGTTTTGAAACATCAGAAAATTGTAGAATGTGTTTCTCAGAGCTGACCATTGCTTTAGTAATTTCACAACCTCGTGCGAAGGCCCTGAATGCATACCAGTAATGATGACATACATACGGTAATGATAAACTGTTTTGCAGGTAAATTGTTAAGCGGGATCTAATTAGTTCAGGACTGGAATAGTAATCGGCAGGTGTTTGTCGTAGGAAGTAGCCAAACGTTGTGCACCCTTTACATAAGAAGTAATGATGGAGCTATCTGTTGGGCCTGGTTGTTCTGAAAGTTTATACAGATAACTTATGCCACGAAGATATGTTGAAATGGTCTAAAACAAAATTAACGAGTGCAGTGGTATTGGTATAGATAATGCACAGTGAAGATATGAACTACTGAAGTCTCTAAACTTGTCGGTATGTGTCTTCCGTAGAAACTGCCATTAAAGCATTCAATAGAATTTCAACTCCTTGCAAAATAATTCGAGTTGGATTTGGTTGGCAATGTAGTGCAGTAATTCTGAACTTCTGGAGCTAAAGCCAAGAATGATCATCTGCTAAAACATTGTGCTTGCCTTTTAAATGTGTTGTTCTGAACTCGATATTGTGCTCCAGGCAGTAAAGCATTATTACCTTAATTTCCTTATCAGAAATATAATGTCACCTACTTTTAATGTTTGCTTATTTATTATAAGAACCCATGCTTCATTATCCTAGAGAAAAATGACCCTTTGATTATCCCATATATGGCCCCATGAGTAACCTGACACACTTATGGGATAAAGGTCCAGAAAAGAAATGTACGTTTTCTCCAAGACAGATGAAATGCCCAATACAACATTTTTTGTTATAGATAACCCCATAACCTAATGAACCAGCTGCATCAGTTTGCAAACAAATATCAGCACTTGTCGGATGTTTTCCATATATGAAAAAAGAGGCACCATTGAAATGCTCAAGAAGTTTTAACCATGTAAGCATATCTAACTTAGCACCTAGCTTGAAGCAGACTTTGTAGTGAAGTTATTTCACCCCTATTGAAAGATCGACTGGGCGCCTCAAAAAAGCACGACCAGGGCGAAGGACAGAGCAAGCGAGGTTCAGAAGTCCAATAAATTATAGAAACTCTCGGAGGCTACAAAATGATTTAGATTTAAGGTCAAACAATATGAACTTTAACTTGTATATTTTATTTAGAGGAGGACGTAATGCCATCGTCATTGAATCTAAAGTGATACAAAGGAAAGTCATCACTTGTGAAGGCATGAATGTTTTCTGAACATTCAAGGTACCCCAATGTTTGAACACATCTATTTGAACGAAACCAAGGCATATGAAATATGACTATAGGAAGGTGCTACGAATAAAAAGTCATCTAAAAGTTTCACTGTGTGTCGAATTCCGTATTTAGTTTGAGCAACCCACTTAACATCTGTATTAGATGTCTAGAACATCTGACAACTGTAAGCTTTACCCATCGGAAGGCATTTTCCGTTGTAGTAATGACCCTGTCATTTAAAACCGAACAGTGTGTAGTCATCGGGGTGCACTGGTTTAAAACTGGAGAGGGCTAGGAGGTTGACATTTTTTGATACATTCGATTCATTTGGAGATTTGTCATGTGACCTATTCCAGTATCTGAAGATGAATGACAGCACTCACAACTGATGCATTTGTGAAAATATGCAAATCTAATTTGGTTGCAGTGGGTACTCCCTGTTGTTTGTGTTTCTGGTGTTATTGGTTTTGTTGTTGTTGCTGCTTGATTGAGGACGACATGATTGGGGACAAAAGGTTGCATTAACAACTCATAATGGATGTGAGCTCTTGGGAAATGTTGATTTTTGCGCGACTGTCGAGAGTTTGTGTCATAAGAGAACCAGTTTCCCCGAGCTTTCACGATAGATCGGATGGGGTGACTATATTGTGCTAAATGATCCCCTACTTCATGGTATTTAAGGCGATAGACAGATGAGAATATGGCCAACGCATCTGTCCATTGCATAATAGAGATGAATCTTTTTCTGCAAAGGCATAAGAGAAGTAGGTCTTGAGGTGTAAATATAAACTGCATTGTCTCATCTGATTTGGTACATGCACTACAAAGACTGGAGCGGAAATCTACGGATCATCAGCGCAAATTTCCTCCTTAACTTTAAGGCTAACAGAGGAATAGTGAGATACTGCTTTTGACGATTGCAAATACAACGTTTCTTTTTCTTCACACGGGATCGATGTTACCTGAACTAATTCGCAAAAAAAAACTGCATTGTCACTAGCAACAAAGCCATCACCGACTGCTACTGCTCTGTCTCCGGCTGTTAGGTTGGTAATTGTCTCTGCACACATGACATGTGGTTCCGCCGTCTGACCTCTTGCTACCGCTTGGTTTGTCCTATCAGATGATACTACTTTCGTCTCTACAATATACTCGATTTTGGAAGTGATTTTGTCCGCTATTGCGTCATCTGAGTCTCTGTTCATTTGTGAAACGTCCGAACCTAACATTGCGTTACGAGGCCTCTTTAGCTCGGTCACAAATCACACGGCCGCCGGCCGATTCGACCGATCTCTATGCATCGGACCGACTGTTCACGTCGGAGCCGTCCGATGAGTGGCACTAAAGATTGGAAAAAAGGGCGCCGGCCGGATGTCGGGTAAAATTTAAGTCTTAAAGAGGCTTAAAATTTGTCCGGCCGCCTCCCGACGGCCCAATGAGCGAAATCATACGTCGCCCGATCATCGGATGGCGTCCGGATTGGATTTGTGACCGAGTTATAGCGAGGTGATTTCCTTTGTGTGTTAGCATTTAATGCATCCATAAAAACCGTGTCCTCCAAAGTGTTCAGATAGTCAGCGTTCGTGTCCTCACTAGGTGTTGCTGTATGAGACGTTTGCCTCCGCTTCTTTTAGAATCACTAGCCCCAAGAATATGAGACACAGTACTCAAACTATCTAGAAACATTGATATATGCATGATTTGTAACTCAACATTCTAGATGGTATGAGAAATTAGCTTGAAAATATCAAGTATAATATAAAGCCTATAGGCTCGCAGATATTTTTCATCTTTATTTCTATTACGAGCAGTGGACTTTCCCTAAGACTCATATACCCACATATATTACTTTAATTGAAACCAGTGACTGTCTGTGGAAATCAGTCTGCGCTCTAGGGTCACTAGCCCGTAGAATATGAGAAATAATACTCAAAGTCTATAGACACGATGATATAGGCATGCTTTGTAACTCAACATGCCTGAAGGTATGATAAATGAGCTTGAGTATATAAAACGGCCTATAGGCTCGCAGACATGTTTGTAATGCTTATTTCTGTTCTGCGATAAGTCTCATAGGCCCGCATAGATTAAAATAATTGAAACCAGTGACTGTCAGCGATATACCTGCGCATCTCGCAGAAAAAACATACAACAGTAAAGCTGATGCATGTTATACGTATTTCACAATGCCTACATCTTTCGCATGAATTCCACTTTAGTTACATTCTGTCACGGTCTGCGATATGAAAGCTTTACGGCTCGCAGATGGAATGATAGAAACAAGTGACTCAGGAAGTATATATTTTACAATATGGGTCATAGCGTTGGGTTAATAAAAACAGAATCACTCCTAGACAAATTACTTTTAATAGATTTCATACTCCTGCACCTATGTAAGACTACTATGCTTTAAGAAATGATTCTAACATGAACAAAGCAGCAGTTTTAACATTAATGTCGCTAGACTAGAGTCTTCCCTGTGCATTGTAAAAAGCGTGAAACGTGACACAGCAGAAATGACATCATTTGGCAAAATGACGTCACATGTGTTTACACTTAAGTCGAGGGGCTTGTCGAACATCGCCCACGGCCACATGCAGCCGGAACAGTACTGCATAATGATAAAACGGTATTCAAGATCTGAACGAGAGAAAAAATGCTATCGGAATTGTGTAAAGTTATAGAAAAGGTGTTCAATACCGCTTTCTGCCTATGCAAACTTACTCGACATCGATCTCGTCCACTCAAAGCTAACAAATGCTCCAATAAGTTACGGACGTTCTGATTGGCTGAAAACAAGCCTCACGAGCTAGAAATAAATTTTCAGCCAATCTGGACGTCCGTAGCTTCTTAGCGGATAGTATCGTTCCGTTTTTGAAAATGGCATTCTATGTTTTTGAAAGTCGGAGGCAAATTTAGACGTGGGGATCTGAGTTTGTTCTTCAAAACTGGATGATTGTACACGCCATATGTGATCATATTAATTACGCTTTATTGAAAAAATAACGCTTTCGCGATATGACGACGTGTGATAAGTGCGCTTATAGGGGAGCATTTGTGGACGAGATCGATGTCGAGTAAATTTGCATTTCTATAACTTTTAACTATTTCGAAAGCACTTTTTTTGCTTTCGTTCAGATCTCAAATAAAAGCATAGATCTATTTACACACTATTTTATCATCCTGTACTGTGCCTGTGCCCACGGCAGAATAAATAAAGTCACATGTCGTCCTTTTCTGTATATAGAGAGTTATAATCATGAGTCCTGTTTGAATAGACGTTTGCAGTAAAATAAAAATAAACAAGGTTTTACTTACATTTGCTCGATAAGTTTTTAAAATCTAATTTTATTAAGCACATATTGTTCAAAATAGCCTTTAACTTAGCAGATGGCTAAGCTAAATAGGTCAAACTGTATTTCTGGCCAACAATATCGACAAAATTGCGATCAAGTCAATAAGTATATTAAACGGACAGTTATTAGTCTCTACATGGGAATATGAACAACAATTACCCACACATTGAACTAGATGACACTCATATAATTATGATGTTTGGCATCTCAAGCCGTCATAATAGCACGACATAATTATCTGTAAAATCGTTGTTGGCCAAAGGGATTAAGGTGGACTCCATCGGCCGCAAAAATCCTGGTCTCGGCCTTGACAATTCTGCGATGATTCCAAAACTTTACCCCGTCGTGCACTTCGAGTAGTATTTCCATGAAAGTATTGGTATGCCGACGTTTGGTTTCATAGGTTATTGACAACTACCGAGGGTTTGGAATGTTTTGATATTTTCCTTAAACCACTAAATGTCACCGCGGAATACACATATCTTAAATCCACCAGTGAACTTTTTTCCAATCATTAAATGGTGAAATGAAGAGAAAATTTGAGAAAGAAAGATTTGCATTTTCTTCACCTGATTACAAGTGCAAGTGCTTTGGAAAACTAACTCTCATTTTCATATTTTACCAGGCATTGTTTCAGGATGTCGCAATTCAAATTATTTAGACACATTTTGAATTTCATGGCCAGATGATAATGGACAGCTCATGGGGTTTAAACGGTAAAACACCTCAGGTTAAACATTAATTTACTGAACTATGAGGAATTTCCGCAGGAGGTATTTTGTGTTGAGACATGGACTGTTAACAACGAATTGCTTTTAAATGTAGGTTTTTCTTTTGGAAAATATTATTAACACAATTTTATCATATGAAAACAAATTTATAAAGCGTAAAGCAAATGTGATAATAAAGCCAAAAGGCAGTCATAAAGTGCATATGCGTTGGTATGTAGATATTCAAAGCCTTAGAATTGTTATCAGTGTGTGGCTATGGTATATCGGCGTGCTGGAAACAAACTTTATTGAGTGTGTGGATTGCACGTTCTATGTTCCTGTTAGCTAGGCGCTGTTGTTGCCGTATTCTGGGTATTGAATTTGAAAATTATGGGTAGGCTCTATATTAATTTGCACAATTGCCACAATGTGGCGAAATTTTACCACCCTTTGGGCAAAACGCTTCGCCCAAAGGATATATCCCGTTTCGCCCAAATGGTTTACGTAATTTTAAAGCTACTTTTAACATAAATTTGTTTTAAATTGACCAAAATCGTTTGATTTATACAACTAGAGGTTAAACCCATGACGATTTTGAAACCTGAACCATTCGTTTGTTCTAGATTGGTATTTATAAATTTAGATGTATATTTTTACAATACCCTTTAGGCGAAGTTGAATAAAACATCACTTTTGTAAAGAATCGGGTGTATATGTTTGTAAAAGAGTTATAAACCGGTATTATTTAACATTAACTTTTGTTATAAGCTCAATACGTTTATATAAAACGCATCTTCGTTTACCTGGAGAGATTTGCAGATTATTTCTGTGGTAAATTTCTGTCTCAAGTTTAGTTAGGATTTGTCTGGCATTTGCGCATGCGCAGTTGGTTCTTTCTCAATGAAGTTTGCCGTGCTTTCTTATCATCTTGCTGTTATATCGATGAATGGAAATGCAACTTTTGATTGAGCAAAAGTCAAAAAAGTCAAATAATCAATTTAAGTAAAAGTATATATTCAGACTCTTGAGTAGAACATACTAAAGACCAATATAAATAACATATCTATTAAATGTCATTGAAAATTAAGCCTTAGATTAGCCTTATGAAATTGAAAGAGTACACTATAATACATCTTATATTCCCGAAAAATAATTAAGCAAAAAAAGTATGAAAATTTTAACTTTTTGGATGCAAATTCGGTTCAGTACACAACTTCAATAAAAAAAAAGCTTGCAGTGATGGAGTCTCGAACTAAAAACCTCGAGTTTGGGAGACCAGGGTCATTTCCACAAGTTTTACAGCATTTTAGCCATCATCTTAATTAATTATACTTCTCTATTGATTTCCGTAAATTTCACCGTAAACTTGCTACCATGGTCGTGCAGCACGAACCTCTCACGGAAATTCATTTATTCTCGACGTAACCACCATATAATATATTCTTGCATAAAGTTCAGGTCGGGGTTAATAGTTTGAGGTAATACAACTACCAAATTGACAGTAAAATGATGGAAAATAATAAATTATTTTGAACGCCTGTATTCATTTTTATATAATATACATGTTTAACGATGTTACTAAATATCATTATTTCATTTTTTTTTCATCCTTATAATAAAATTATCTCTCTATATTATTATTATTACTATCATTTTTAATTTTTATTTATGTTTCTGTTTGTTGTTGCCTTAGTGTTGTTATTATTGTGGTTGTAGGTTGTTGTTGAATATATCATTTGTATAAAATATTCTTTTTTTAATTGTTATCAAAAATGATTTCACTGTTTTTCTCTTTCTCTTTTCTATCCTTCTCTCTGCATATACTTCTCTTCCTCTTACAATATATCTCTACTTATTTTCCTTTATGGCCTTCTTAACCGCTCTCAATTTTCTCTACATTTGTCTTTCTCTCAATTATATCAAGTGTTTCTATTTCTCTTTCTTCCTCTAATATTTTTTCTACAGATTTCTTCATATACACGTACTTGCATGTATCCATTTAACTAGGATATTGTTATATGTTACTCTTTTTTCAACTTTGTTTTGAAAGTTATATCGTTTCCATTTCGTTTAAAGTCCCGTGCCTCTTCGAGAACCTAGATTTATTCGCAGTGTTACACTCCATTTCAAAATTACCGGTATTCCATTTGTTACAAAGAGAATATATGAATAGAATGATTGTTGTTGTTGCATTGATTCGCACATGCGCCGATTCGATTTGATTTTGGTCGTAATTACTTTGGATAAAACAATAAAACGAAGAAGACAGAACGTTTGACAAATAAAGCGACTAAACAACCGACTAAACCAACTAAATAAAAAGCAGGACACTAAATTTAGTTTAAACATATTTTATTTCATCTTTTACAGGACACTTTGATCGGCATAGATTAAGGTCGATATATATCATTAATTATTTAACAAGAATTTAAAAGAGCTCTAAAATGGCACGGGACTACTAATGAATTAACAAACTAGAAATAAGATTTATTTTATATCTAAATAGAAAATACTTTTACTTTGTAATAGTATATCATGGTGCAAGAACTTTGATCCTGCAATACTTTTTTATGAAAGACATATGTCTTTGTGGCAATAATTGTCACACAAATATGTATCAAATATTCATCTTTGTTATGCGTTAATGCCAGAAGCCAACAATGTTTAAACATTATTAAAAAATCGTTTTCCGTTTCAAGTCCCTGCATGACCAGTGTTTGTACTTTTTATTTGTATTCAGCTAGTCTCAGTAATCAGTTGCAAGTATCTCAAATTAGTTCCATCAATGTCAAATCTTGACCATTGAGGCAATGTTTAATGATCATTCAGGAAAACTGCCGTGTGTTTCGAATCATGAGATACTATCCGGAAATGATTACCAGAACGATTAAGTTCTTTGAAGATAAGAAGATTTACGACTTAGACCGGTATCATGACTACATATTTACTATGCAGAGTAACAAGCATTTGAAAACAAACCAGTAACAAACAAAAGTAGACAATCATGCTTTATTTATAAATTTATAGGCATTTGTGTATTGCAACTATGCACGAAAACGTGGTCAACGTCCTAATTTCCATACATAAAATCTGACTTTAAACTAACATTATGGATAGATGTCATCGCAACTATTTGTTAAGTAATTGTACTTGTCTTCCACGGCGATATCAGCTGGGAAATGCAAACATTTAGAAATGTGTTTTTTATCAATATAGACATAAGCCGCGACAACAACAACACATTACTAATAGAATCACTTCAGTTTTAATTAAAGAGTGTTGGTAGAAGTAATTGGGTCACCTTAGTCAAAATGTTACGATATCGTTACGGGTTTGGTTATACATATACTTGGATATCACAGGACGTGGAAGACACAGGCATGCAAGTTAAATGTTTTATAGAAAACTCGAATGATTGTTACACCCATAATTGACTTGAAAGCATAAACGATTCATCTAGATGTGATCAATATAAGCATATAAAGTCATTATTGAGTCCTGAAAAATAGCTAACATCTGATATGTCCTTATATATCTAAAAAGGTTTGGCGAGGTTGCGATGTTCAAGCCATATGCTTGAAATTGAAACTGTTCACCATTAAAATATTATGTAATGACTCAATTATAGCAGCAATATGTACTGTGGTGTCATTTATGTTCGTGGGCTTTAAAATTCGTGGATAGGTCGTTTAAGACCATTTCGTAGGGCACTGAATTCGTGGACTGACCGTTCGGAAAAAATAAATAATAATAATAAATATTTTCACTAAATATTACCTATACCCGTATTCAGTCCTTATCGACCGTAGCCGAGTATATACAGCTTTACGGACGATCGATTTCGCAGGGGAAGACCCAAGTACGCCGATTGATAGTAATTATCGGTCTTCCTTTAGATAGGGTATGTATTGCGGTGCATGTTGATATTTTAATCTACGTTTACCCGCAGTAGGGGGTAATAAAGTTAACTGTTGTGAAAACAGAAGACATACGTTAAAATATAATTGACACGTTGGGTATTTATTGGAATCTGACATTTGACTCGAAATTGCATTTAATTGTGAAAAACTTATACCTCCCGGGTAATATCGTCTGGTGGAGGGGGTAATGCGAAATTGGTTAATTGCATAAATTATCATTTTGGATATAAAATCACATATTCATGAAAACTCAAGAGTATTTTCATTAAATATAATTTTGTGGTTGATAAGTCGACGGTATTGACGAACAGAGATTAACTATGCGATAACCTAACGCGAATAGTATATTTGTAATGCAAGTAATAACACCGGCATTGATAGTTTAAAAAAAAATATAAATACAATACCT
>JAULCC010279153.1:0-12232 GCA_032358795.1 Nuttallia obscurata | reverse complement strand
TGGCGTGGCTGCAATTTGCGCCAATTTTTAACGGCCGACTTACAACCTAGTGATCGGGGCACAATATGTAAAATAGGGAAGAGATGATATGTAAAACACCTTTGAACGTATGTTCCATATGAAAAGGGTGCTGTAAAAATGTGGTAAAAAAAAACAAAAAATTACTTATTTCTGGTAACTGAATAAATTCGCAGCCAAACATATGTTTACATCTTGGTCTAGTCTCCACAAAAAAACGAAAATGCAATGGTTATGTTATATGAGAGTTTGTAAGTAACAATTTCGACGGAAACAAAATTCACGCAGTGATACCATATGTTGGAATAAATGAGGCTTAATTAATCTCAGGTAGCCTATTGTAAGGCGAGGATTGAAATATTAAAAAACACTTGGAGTAGTTGCATGGTATTTTTATTGAAGGAGTCCGATTCATCAATTTATCTTCCAGTTATAACAGTATCTTCAACTGGATACAACAAGAACCCAGAAAATGTGGTCACCTTAATGTCGCCTTCCACATGAGGATGATATGTTCCTTCGCTGGTGATGACGACTGTGTCTCCCTTCGTCAATTTGAAACAACCTGAGTTTCCACCTTGGAGGTCTTGGCCGGGTACTGTCCCTTCAGCAGTTGCACAAAGCTTGGCCACGTTGTTGATATTTAGACAAGCACGAATCTCGTTGTTACTTCTTTCACCTTAAGATATAGATAAAACGAGATATACAGACAAAGATACTAGCTGTTTGATCTGACGTGGTTTTTCCCCTTTTTACACCCTGGTATGATTAAAAGTTATTTTTTGTCTTTACCCTATAAAAAGGATCAGACAAGGGGCAATGTGTTAAAATGTGTTAAAGGAAAAGGCAACCAAAAAGAACATTTACCATTTACAAAACTCAAAGCATTTTAAAAATAAGGCTAACTCAGACAATGTTTTACTATTATTTAAAGTTTGATGGATCAATGGCTGGCCATTATGGAAGTTTCTGACGTCTTTACCACACTATATTATATATTTTAATGAACACATACTATTGTTACTAAAGATTTCTGGATTACGGATTTATGTTAAAATATTGATTGTATATTATACAAGTTTACCGCCATTGTTATTAATATTTAGTAAAGTTCATATTTTGTAAAAAAATCACCCCTTTTATTACTGATTCCTGAACCTCCAAAACATCCTAAAACTCATTTGCACAATTTATACACATTAATTCAACAGTTTATAACTTTTAAATACTTACAGCTTTTGTAAGTATAATCACAGAAGCTTTAATTTAATATCCTTGCAAGTTTTGTGTTGTCTTTTCTTGTAAGATATCATATTTCTCATTATCTGGTTATACCTATTGAAGTTTTTCAATGTAGGCTGCAATAGGAAATACCTTTCTCAACATTATTGTCGCAATCGTTCTATTGACCACAATTCAATATTTGATTTTGTTTGACAATAATGATGTTTCTTACTCAGTACAACCAATTTTGCCAGAAACGGTGCTTTTAACTTATCTTCTACTGAAAATTACAAAGCTTCTTCGATTTATATAACTACTATTATGCCTTATTTTGTTGCTACTAAATCTACATTTGGTATAACACATAAGTCTTCTGCTGTCCGAGCTGAGCCTTGAAACATCACATTCTACTACTTCTTTTTCTGTCTCTGCTGTTGCAAACTTTATCACCACAAGCATAACTACATCTAATGTCTCTTGTACCATTGCAATCACAATTTACTAATCTCCAAATACATTTTTGTACAACTGATACTACTTTTCTTACAGTATTTTCTACTATTACTAATGTAATTACTTCTACAACTGCTACTTCACTTGTCTTTTGGTGGGACAGTATTCCATTACCTACAAACACTTCATATTCAATTAATTCTTTCACGTCTTCTTCTAATACTATTGTTTATGCAGGTACTACTTCTTGGACTAATTCCCTTATTTCTTCTCCTGCTAAAGTTAACTTTTTTCTTTTCGACTTGAACTTCTGCTACCTCTCTTACTAATTCCACTTTTGCTGCTTATTCTTTATGTTTAACTGCTCTTTCCTCTTCGGTGGATATCATCACTTTAGCATTTATTCTGCTATAGCTACTACTACATATTTTTTTCATATACAATCTTGATCCCTATTATTTCTACAAATATCACTTAGCGATATCACTAGTGAACTTGTTTTTTTTCTTTCACTAATTCGGTTATAACATTTTTAGATTATGTTACTTCGACTTTAACTTCTATTACTATTCAAATTGTTCTACACTTTTCTTCCGTTTACTAAAAGCTGTTCTCCTGTTAGGCTATAAGTTTTACACTACGTACTGTCTTTTTCTTCTTTCTTTCGACGTTCCATTCTTTCATGGCTGTCCTATATTTGCAGTCCAGATGTGTCGATGAACTGTACCGTTCCTTGTAGGTCATGGGCATTTCCACAGAGTTTTGTTACACTGCCACCGCATCGGACTGTGTTTTCTGCAGTATTTTCATCTGTAAATAAATAAATCTAGGAGTGTCGAGGATACCTTTCATGGATCATTTCCTGATTGTGGGATTTTTGTTGCAACAAAAATTGCGCTCATTTTTTCAATTCATGGAACTTCTTGCCTTATTTGTTAGATAAGGATTTTCGGAACACATGTATCTTATTGAAGTAGCAGCATCTGGTATCAAAACTTCATCCGATTTGTGTAGAGGCTCTTCACAAAATGGGTGAGTCTTTGACGTTTCAGCAAATTCTTTGTTAGGATTTGTAGTTTTTGATATGACGGTATGGGAATCTCTTCACTTTCTCAGACTATTCAGGCTTTCTATTTCCATCTAGTCTATAGGGCTTTAAGGGAAAGGTCTACATTTCTCTGAAAGGAGTAGGTTTTAAGGTCCCGTTTTATTTATCCTGGTTCCTGAATTTTGAACCTGCCCAGTATATTGTCGCCGCACTGAAGTGGGGCAAACTGTCTGAAATGTGATATTTATCTATACGTGGAGGGGGCGTGACTTATTTTTTTACAAGATTATTCGGTGCAAGATATTTCTATCCACTGACAAAGTTTTTTCTGTGCGGCTTCTAGCAATTGAATCCTCAGTTGTGGAAATTTCTATGTACTCAACTTCATACGTTTTGTAAAAGATGTTTGCAAGCACAGTCATCAGCTGCTAGGACCATTGTTTTTACTTTACTGGCGTTGTCATCATTGGGCACATTTGTCAGATGCCCTACTTTTTATTGTCCTATTTATGATTCAAAGAAACGGTCTTGTCAGGCCAGCTCTTCTCAATCAGTGTCGACTTCTTCTGTCTACTACTCAAATGTGGCTTTAAGCATATCAATTCATTTACTGATAGCATTATATATGTCATTACTTAGCTGTTTATGCAGATCGTCTAGTTCCTCATTTCAGAGTAATTTGACGTATTTTCTTCAATATCTAGAAGTAGGCGTGTGTCCTGTATTTAGCTGTTGTAATTATTTTAACAGCCGTGTCCCCATTCAATGTGAAATTTTGGAGTTTTTTGAGATGTTGATAACTCTTAGCTGTTTGAATAAGTCCCAGTTGGCCTTTTTGTAGTTCCAACTTGTGGGAAGTTTATATTTATTTGTCGTTGTAAAGTGAATAGTGCAGTCTTGTGGTCACTGCCATCTAGCTGTGAGTATACCTCCTTCTGTTATCCTCTGAATGTAATTAAAGGATTATTAGATGTGTTGCTGAGGACCAGGTGATTGATAATGATCCAGTCTTCAACTTATGCGCTCTTTGCATTCATATCCTTATTGTTCAGCTAAGGGAATGGATTTTTAAGTATCCAATAGTGACCCAAATGAATGTGTTGATTACGTGAGCTGCTGACTCATATTTTGCATCGGCAATGTGTCTGTCTCTCAGGATAAGGTATTCAGTAATAAAATATATGTCAGATTCGCGTGATTTTTAGTCCCCACAAATGGGCGGATAAAAAAAAACGTTGTTTTCTGTATGACCTCTCGATCGTGTCTGTTAAGCTTGTAGCTCTTGATGAAGAGTATGTAGTTCTTGTTAAGATAGGTCCCTTTAGTTCAACCTATGTCTATGCTAATTGTCTTCAGCATAGCCTCTTGTATAATACGGAGATAATGGTTGTAGTCGTATTCTGATCTCCCAGTCACAGTAGGAATATCACAGCCACAGCTTGGTACAGGTCCCTAAGAGGTTTCGGAGCTTGCTGCTGTTAAGTAGGACCACCCCAAGTCCCTCTAACGATACTTGTACGGCTATCCAATAGATTATACCTTTCACGCTGGCACCGTTAAAACTTCGGTGTTAAGATTTTTTCAGAGTGACCTCCTCCTCAGGAATGGCTGCTTTACGTAGCTCAAGAACCTACTCTGTCCGGGATATACATCTGAGTTTCCCTCTTATTAAAAACATGTGTAAGTAGGAATGATGATTGTCCAGTCATTGAGCCATAGTGACAGTTTCATCCTCTTCCGCCTTCGCGACAATGGAGTTTCGTTTCACATTTGGTCTTATCTTTTGACCTATAGCTGGGCTGAGCTGTGTAAAGATTAAACAAAAGCCAGGTGTCTATCTCATAAACCATCCCTGTCGATAGAAACAAAACCGCCACGCGAAAGCCAGAGGGAAACATAGAGATCATAGTTGATCAAGTAAGCACTCAAGTCTTATGGGTATTTTGTAGGTTGGAAGAATCATCCTAACATCCCTCCCATCTATGGCAATCTCTGGATCTAAAGTTCTCACAGTAAATCTTATATATGATTGTTGTACAACCGCTATATCATTTCTATTTTGCTCTCTTTCATTTTAACTTAAACTTCATTTTCAGTTTTTGTTTCAAATAAAATGTACTTGTAGTACTATTACTACTTTTACTGAATATTGGACATTATCCCCTAGGACATTAGCTCAAACGCTTATATATGCACTAACTGACAAAGTCGCCTTAATAAAATTGCACTTTCGACACAGGCAAACATGTTACTACAGAATAGAACAAGACAGTGCATTCATTTAATTATTACATTGTATATTGTAAGAGTACCTCAATAAAGAAAGTGGAAAATCATCCTTTTTTAAAAACAAAGGGTTTTGCTTTTTTTATTTTGTTTTATTTGTAATTTAACGTCGCTATAACAGAATTTCAGTCCAATCGCGACGTCCAGCTCATTAAAGGTGGAGGAGGACCCTGGGGGACCCCTGTACACTATTACAGCCACAGAGAGTAGCCGGGTCGAACCACCGACTTACCGCAAACCAGCTCGAAGGCTTCCTCATAGGGGATAATGTCTTGTGGTAAATGTGCTTTTATCCTAGAGTGCACAAGTTAATGTCCTATGATGAAGGGGTTGTCTCCAATAGTGAAGGAACAAATGCCCTAGTGTTGAGGGGTTAATGTCCTAGGGTGAATGGTCTATTGTCTATTGTCCTATATTCAAGGAGCAAGGAGAAAATGTATTTAAATGAAAAGGCAAATATAAAAGAGTGAAGGGGCTAACTTCCTAAAGTAATGGGGTAAATCTTCGAGTGTGAGGGAGAAACTATTTTAGTGTGTAGGGGCATCTTTTCTAGAGTAAAGGGGCTAATGTCTCAGGTTGAACGGTCTTTTTTCCCATGGTTAAAGAGCCAATTACCAAGGTTTGAAGGGTTTATGTCCTATGGTGAGGAGGTCAATGTGTTAGGATGTTAGTGCTCATGTCCTAGAATGGAGGGGCAAATCTAACGAAGGGCGATATTACGCCTGTGCAATATCATGAAGGGACTTTTGGTCGCCTGTGCAAAGATGAGTTTAGGAGCTTTAAACTAAGAGGCAACTGTTCACTCACTACTTTTATATTGTAACTTGTATATTCATCTACTGATACTTCTACATCTGAGTCAAACTCTGCTATACTATATTTTACCAAAGCTTTCAACACTTCTTGTGTCTAAAAGTATATTATTATATAAATATACTACTTATAGTCTTTAATTTCTCTCTACTTTATCAATGTCTTTATTTTCTACTACGTATTTAATACTACAAAAGAACCCTTAACTGCCAAACAACTACTACTTTTGGTGAGTTACCACGGGCTTATTCTACTACAGCTACATCCAAAATACTTTGATATTGTTTTAATTATATAGGTTATAATTTGACATACCAACACTATCCCGAAGGGCCTTTTGTTCGCTTGGTAAAGTTGAATATAGGGCCTTATATCAAATATATAGGTTAAAGTTTGAAATACCCACGAAATAGCTGAAGAAATGAACTGTATCTTCTACTACTTTATGTCTTTTTGTTTTCTTTGTGTAATAAATACTACCACAATAACACTTGATTGCCTCACAATAACTTTAACGGGTCTGATACACGTACTTTATCTGATACAGCTAATTCAAAACACTTAAAATGTTGTTTAATATAGGTTATTGTTTGACATACCCACGAAGAAACTGAAGAAATAGACACCCGTAATAGGAGCCACAAAGGTGCCAGCAACTGTATTGTAAGCATTGCCTTCATTTATTTCAATTCTGTTGAAGACTAGGTTTTGGTGAAGTCCTATGTTGTCTAAGTCGTGATCCATGTACGCCGTGAATACAACATTTTCTCCGGTAGTCACTCCTGTAATAAATAAACTGGTCATATTGCATTACTATCAGTTAATATTTGTTATTACACGATTTAACTACATGTACAATATTATAGATGGCTCGAGTCCTTTTCATTTTTGTCAAAGGATTTGTATAATTCATTATATATGAAAACGAATTTAAGATCATATCTTATACCGACAAGGAAGATTTTATAAGAAGGGTATAAGCAAGATATACACCAAGAAATGAATGAAATATTATTATGAAATATTTTACTCTTGAATCATTGAGATGAATTAGATTTAATAAAGATGTAACGTCGTGAAATCGTTGACGTCATGTGCAGTTGCAGAGCGACGATTGGCTACCATTCCATTGATTCCTCACTGGACAAGTCTTCCATTGCCCTATTTTATTTCTCAACATGCAAGACAGAAGTCCTTACGTTCTGACAACATATATTACACTCTCCTCCTAGTTTCCCTTACCTCTTGCTACCGCTGTCTTTCTTCTTCCTCTCGTCACTCGATCCTTGGTTCTGTCTGTGACTGACAAATCTTTTCCAACTTGGACATCTACCTATCAAAGAGAAATTAAACTTGAGTTAGCAGCTATGTTTATATTCCTCTGTGAAAACAGTTTACGCTCCAGTGGAATTCACTAACCGATACAGTTTAAACTCCTGTGGACATCTAGTCTATACCCTTTTATTTTTTAATCGGACAATGAAACACGCATACTGTGTCAGCAGTTTCAATTTCTACTACAATGGTGACCGTTTCGTTTGTTTTTCTATTGATGAAGCAAGTCATTTTTCGCACATAAACATAATCACCATAAGCCTCATATCGTTTTCTTTTGGCGTCATTTCTTATCGAGGTTATGGCCCTTTGTATCATTTTGCGTCACAAAAATTCCCTTAATAAAATCTTGTGTCCTCAACTCTTCCTAAAGCAACAGTCAGAATGTTTTCAAACTTTCACATACTAATAGCAGCAATATGAAGCTGATCGCCTCCTATTTATTATTTTCGGCGTAATTTTTTATTGGAGTTATGGCGCTTTGTATCATTTCGTTTTACAAAACATTATATCCTCAACTATTCATAAACCAATAATCGGAATTTGTTTAATCTTTCAGATATTTATGACCTCATTATTAAGATGATGACCTCCTACTTCTTTTCTTATTGACAGAGTATGGCAAAGCTTACATATGCCAGAATGTTTGCAATTACGGTGGGGATACCTTAAAAATAGAAAATTATGTCATGATCTAAATATGGGATATCAGGTTATGGGTTAATGTGAACACATTGAAATATTGTTTCTGTGTATTTCTGACTTCAAAAAAAGGGAATACGAGTGTAGCCTCGAGTTTATAAAAAAAATATTTTTCATGTTTATTCCTATTTTGCTGGACAACTTGTGTAGATGATCCTTGTTGAAGGGGTTCCATCATTCAATAGCTATACCCCTTTGCTACTAACATCGTTCTGTGACAGAGCGGTGTGAGTGGGGAAATCCGTAGTTCCTTAAATAGTTAAGCTCACACAGTGAACAAGTTTTGCTTATTCAGCCAGCAAAAAAAACTAAAAGAGAAAATTACCACCTCCTTCTTCTTATTTATGTCATCCGAATCTCTTACCATTTTTTCCATCTTCAGTTTTAGTTCTGCAATTTCTGCTTTACTGTCCATATTCATTTCTTCAAGAAATTCGTTCCTTTTTTCTAGGGCTGATATGCGTTTGTCCAACTCCTCGAGCTTTTGAGCATGCTTTTCCTCGTTGGCATTTATCTGTCTGAACAAAGTATCAACTTTAGACTGGTATTTGCTTTCTAAATGCTCCATTTGACGAAGAAGCGATGGTGGAATTCCATTGTCATCCAAGCAACATGCAACTTGAAGAATCAATATGAAGACCAAAATAGTGTAAATAATTCTCATCATTATAACACCCTCCTTACTAGTCGTATGGAATGGCACTGTGTATAAATGGATCAATATGGCCGTATATATTTAGCATAAGATAAGAATGACCTCCGTCAAAGCTTGACCTTTATCAAGATTTAGAGTGAAGGAGTTTCCTTTTTCCTGTCATCATAGAGTGTGTAATGGTTGATACTGTGCCCACTATGCGTTCAGTGCGGTTTGAGTTCAAATCCCGCATAAGACCTTTCTCATGACCTTTTGCATAAGACCTTTCTCATGACCTTCACTAGACACTAAGTTCAAGTTCCAGTAAAAGGCCATGAACTGTTTTACTGCATGTAATATGATTTCAACGTAATCGGGCTATATTGAAAAGTTTGAACTAATTTTATGTAAATAAACTTTCATCATTTCCAAAAATCTGCACACGCGCCCTTGAACACACGCACACACACGAGCTTGTGCATCCAGACGGCAGATTAATCGCGGAATGTATATCAGGTGCATAATATGAAGTCACTACGTCTGAGGGTTTTACAAATGCATGTATTAATTTAGCTTTGGCAAGAATAAGCAGAACCACCTATGTATATATTTTGCTTAAGTTCCTTTTATTATTATCGTTTCTGTACTCATTTTTACCATCCTCCTAAGGCTATGACTGGGTCTGAAATAATTTGCAACCGTCGATTGTAAATTCGAAGTCATTCTCTGAATTCAAATGTCATTCAAATAAATCTAAAACAAGTATTTTCCTTTCTGTTATGTTGGATCAAGGCATGGACAATTTCTTTATATACACCTTCGCTTATGTTTTTATAGACTTCGTTCAGAGGGAAGGATATTTTTGTCCGGAGTCGATCTCGAGACGGGAGTTACTCTTGTTAACTAGAAATTCAAATACGGTAAAGACATAAGACTCATCGGTATTTTGTTCGCTTTAATGATTTAATACCAGGTAAAAAATATCTTCGAATAAGGAAACAATCTATGACTAACTTATTTAAAACCCATTTCTATATCATGTTAATTTAAATGGAAGCCTCCTACAAGCGTTGAAACTTCGATTGACAAAATACCAATTATCCTATGTCTAAACCTGCTCTGAGTTATAACTAAATAAAACATGTGTACACTAATGTAAAGGTTGGACCATGTACGGTCAATATCATCGTTTTCTTAATCTTAAGCAATTTTATTACATAAAACTACATCTAACCCATCACTTAATTAGAGATCATAATACACTAGTGTATTACCGATATCTGCTTCCCGGTCTGGCACTTTGACATTTTAAAAGCAAGTAACTAAAATGGAAACCATGATGACGTCACTTCGGCAACAACGTCACCAGATAACGTTACAATTAGCAATTGTACAAAAGAAGGATGTAAACATTGGGATGTTTCTGTATTCATATGACACTTTTTCCTGTTTTATGTGATAATTAGAATCTTACATATAAATGCTTACCGTCAGCTAATTGTGTATTGAACTGGTATAAATTGAGGCTCAGATAGGAGATACCCTGGTTACCAACATTTAATTTCACATAGAGAATTTTTAACTAAAAAGGGCATTCGGCTGTGTAATACAAAACATATGCCTGTATAGAAACCTAGTCCAACAACTACAACCGGCATGAAAGCGTGATTGGTATAAAAATGTAGGCCAAGTTTAGGGGGTGGGTTGTCAGGGGGCATGATTTCCCTTCCTGTTGTTCAAAATTAAAGAAATACACGCTCATTGAATTTGCCATAAGAATTGTTTGAAATTTTGCAGATGCAGTAATGTACTCAAACATATATAGCTATTATAGTTAAATAAAAGTGGGGTCAATGTACTTAGGTTTTTTTTGTAAACCTGCTCGGCATATTTGCATGTATTTGAATGAACAAAAACTAAGTTCTATATAGAACCTTTGATACTTATTTTGGCAGAAATGTAGAGTAAATGTAATGTAAGATAAGCAACTTACACACGAATAGTACTTACACAGAATCTCTTATCAGTCAAAATATCACCTACATACATATCGTTCTCCTGAAATGTAGCATTTCTGTAGCAAATAAAACTCTGAAGATATCAATTCTATAAATACAACTTTTGTCTTCCTTGAAAATTCAAAATTTAAACTGTTGTTTAAACTTTTTTCAAAAGGATTTTTAATGTATTTGCTAAATATCGTTTGTAGAAAAATACCTTCTAACACTGTTTTATCTGAATTCATTGGTTTATCCAATAATGGATACACCTGCTTCTTTTATGGTTACAAAATATGGAATTTTAAGGAAGGTACTATTATAATTTTTACTTACTGCATGGGTTAAATGTTTACTTTCAGAAAATGTGTTGTTATATTGTTAGGATTAACGGTGGCAGACTTTTAATTGCTCCAAAATGTAGTACACAGGGGCATGCGTGATGTTTTGAGATTTTGCGTAGTTGCTTATCTCTGTATTCTACGTCTGCTTTTGGTTTCTACACAAAGCCAGCTACATGACTCTGTTATATAATATACTTTAGCAAACAAAAAACAGAAAGCATGGACGCACAGAAAGAAATTACAGAAAAAGAAGGAAATATAAGCAAATAATATAAAAGGCGGCAGGCAAAGAAAAATCTTATTTTACGCAAAACAAAATCCACATAAACGTACATAATTTGAAAATGAGTCATAAGAATTTCTTCAAACTCCACATTTGTATAGTTGATGTCATACATCTATAGAAAATGAACAGACATTAATGAATACGTCATCGTGCAATTTTTCAAAGTATATATGACAACTAAGATGTAGCTTATACGCTAATTTTCGGGAAATGTTCCATTTTCAGAGACCTAGCTTGTCGATTTATTACTATTTAACGCATGAACCTACGGTCTTCAACATTGCTAAGATGGTTGAGCATTGTTTGTGTATGGCTCCTGTATAGTTTAGGTAATTAAGTAAAACATAACAGTGATCCTGCACGCAAAGCAATTAAATTTCCAAATAAACTTAACTCATGTACGAACTTGGTCAGATAATTCGTCTGATAGTACCGCTATTGGTTTTTACTGTTGTGTATCAGCAGAGCGGGACATGAAACTCGCGCATATCCCTTTAAAAAAGAAAAGGAAAGGTCAGACTCGAGTCTTGAACCCGTGGCTGACTGTATAACCAGGGTGTTAGAGGCAAGTGTAGAACTGTTGAAGCTTCTTCGCTTCCACGCAGTGTAGGCAGATGTAAACAGAAATATACCATTTGACTGCATGTCCGAGAAATAAACTACAGTACAGCTCGCGAGAAATTTGCGTTTCCCACAGTCCCTCCGCGGGGAAAATTGGTCACGCGCGGCATTTCCCCGCGATTCAGTTTTTCTGTCATCGCGTAATTTCGCGGCGATCTGCGCGTCATTTCCCTCCGGTGCGTGGGACAGATTCGTGGCGTGTACGCGGTGAAATCACCCCGCGTAATTCCGCGCAATTGCGTGGACAGGGAATCAAATGTAAGCAACGCCATATTCATAAAGAATATCTATACCCCATGGGCTTATTAGGCCAATTGAATGAAGAAATAAAATCTTGCAATATTGTAATTCTACAATTTCCCTACACGGTCATTGATCAAATGTTGTTCTTATCGTATCATTCGTAGTATTCCTATTTTATGGCGATTAAAGACGAATGTGTTTTAAAACTTGTAGTGATTCGTTTACATG
>JAULCC010279042.1:0-12234 GCA_032358795.1 Nuttallia obscurata | reverse complement strand
GATCATGCCAGGGTTAAGCAGTGGTCCAGATTCTTGTGCTACGTTAGCACGTCCCAGGCCCACATGGGGTTGTGAAAACATCAATAAATTTCCCAAGAAACAATTTATTTACATAAGAAACTTGTGAAAAGATCAATTAATTTCTCAAGTAGCCATTCATTGATAAAAGGAACTTGTGAAATCATCAATAAATTTCCCTAGTAATCATTCATTTATATAAGGAACTTATGAAATCATCAATTCATTTCCGAGGAAGCCACCGAAACTTGTGAAAAGCCGACTTTGAAGAAAACATCTGTTTTACTTCTTGCCAATTTACATCATTTTCATTTTTTAATATAATAATAAACAGAATACAAACCAAATATATTATATATAAGCAACACCCATGACCATAGTTGTGTGTACATTTCAAAGTTTATTACTTAACAGCTGATTGTGAAACGAATACTGAAATTTATGTTAACATTCATGTAAACGTGCTTAGGGGTTAGTTTGATTTTGCAACTAATGAGGTAGAAACTTGAGCCATTAGTTAATCCCCTTCATTACCGGAAGGAATACCGCGCATGCGCAATATTTCGTCTTTCCTTCTTTTAACTTCACAGATTCCCTAAATTTTTGGCAAAACAATTGGCTGAGTGTAAAACAGCTTGATTCCGGATGAGACGCCGAGTTTCTATAATCTTGGCTTACACCACAAGCTATAATTACAGACTGTTAAACGGCCCTGGATATTCACACAAAATAGTCCTGAAAAAGACATGGCAATGCTTATAAATCCTTGTACACACCTCCTATTAAACACTACTAAGTCAATCACAAGTATCAAGACAAGTTTTCAATACTTTATAGACCCCAGAAAGTAAGATTCAGTTTTCTTATGGAACTACTAATGACCCTGGAAGCAATTAAATACAAATCTGACCCCTTCAGTGCCCCTCACAATATCTAATATCGCCATGCTTACTACCTTCTTATGCTGAATTCGTCAGGAGTCCTCCGACATTGACTTGAATCATTTGGCCCTTTGTCGCTGGTGCCACAACGTTGTTGGTTCGAGTCAAGCTCTGGACATTCACTCAATCATGTGTAGAAATACTCAAGTTAGCTTGTGGATCGTCTGTTGTTCTATACAGGGACTCATCGGGAACCATGGTTATAAAACTTAAAATGAACTCTGTGCTCAAACCGCCTTTACGATCTCAGTCCCTTTGTTTTTACAGGAAATATTTACACTAGTTTTAGCTGAGATTTCGCGATAATGTTTAAACAATAGAATATTGAAGATACATACTAATTACATATACATTTGTTCTTTGAAGAGTTATGAGTTGAGAAAAATTCTGAGTTTTGTGTACAGAGTTCATTTTAAGTTTTATAACTTTGGGGCCAGGACTCGTATTTATAAAGCTCATTAGGAAAAAAATCAAGAAATTGCTTAGGTTTTTTTCTATCTTCATAGAATCTTATATAATCATGCAAAAATTTAAAACATGTAGACTCTTATTTAAGTTATACTCGTACACTAAGGTAAAAACAACTTTAATAATATAAAAACAAACCTTGCTTAATAATCAAGTCATCAGAAAATTACATTTTAAAGTATCCCTATGTGTCATGTTGTTCATAGGCCAGTACTGGCCTAAACTTTATGAATAAAAAGTTGGTTCGTTTCGTTTAAATCATCCATAAGGAGCTTTATAAATACGGGCCCAGACCTCCGTCCATCTTTTAAAAACAGCTGGTTAAGGCCACGTATAACCCGAGACCCTGTATAAATAAATAAACAAACAAAATGCTGTCTACAAATATTGCAAGCCGCTTATTGTTTCAATCACACAAGAATTATATTATTAAAGAAGGAGAAAATCGCTCGTTCTAATCCAGTAATGTACAGCCAATGATCTGGCTCTACACTGGCAGAGATTGTCACAAAGTTTATTTTCACCGAAAACTGGTTCAATTAAATGTAACAATTTTCGAAGACATTTACGCTTTTTGGAGAGCGTATGCGACGTGAAAGCTGGTGTAGTATTTAAAATTACTCATGCGGTAAAGGGAAAAAAGCGAAGCCTTATATGACTCAAACGTTTCCGTCCAATAGAATCCTTTCTGACAAAACGGAATATGCCTTTTATGGAAACAAGGTCATGAATAATTTCGCTTCAACGTATAAATACCGAAGCACTTTCAATTTGTAACAAACAACGAATTGTAGATAGAAACGGCTAGTTGGTTCGTACGAAGATTTTCAGCGGACATTCCGTGTCTTTACTGATTAATTTCTTAAAACTATTTACAGTAAAAAAACGTTATTAAAGGCGCTTTGTTTTTTTTTTCTTTTTGTGTCGATACACAAATCATTCGTGATTGTTTAATGATAACTTCACAACAACAAGAGCAAATGAAACCCAGTTGAAACGGCGCTGTAACCATTTATCATTTCTGGACGAAATATTGACGTGTTGTTGTGTCTTATTTGGATAAAATTGACAGTTAACAAATTGCACAGAAACACCAAACTAGGAGCAAAGAATCAAAACACAATAGCCTTAGGTCACAGCTGACATAGTTTCACGCAAGGGATACTGGAGATATTACGTCACCGCGACACACTTAACGTGAATCTGTCTCGGGGCTAAGTTGTGTTTGATAATTGTCAGCGGATTTTGAATCCGTGAAACATAACGCGTGTCTGGACGTCTGGATACTGTGACATGAAACTTTCATAGCCAAATACGGATAACATTTTCTTTTTTAAAAATCAGATCGCAGTAAAACGACAAACGCATATAAATCATTTTGAAGAGTATCTATACATTTAACGATTTGTACTGTGTTCAACCGTGTCAGTCTAACGCAAATAGAACCACTACTGGGCGGCCTCCGACTACGTTCTACATTTTAATGAGTGAATAATTAACTGATCATACGCTATTACGGCTTTGCACAAGTCTCCGCTATTAATAGCCAAACAAAAAACCGCAAGAAAACGATTACACGTTAGCGTCTATATAAATAATGATGGATGAACGTGCTTACCATTAAGACGTTAACGTGAAACGGGCAGTAGGCCACTGTGAGATAGAGAGATCATAACAGTATGCACAACGCTAGTGGACAGACGTTCTTTCACTGCGAGGAGTGTGAAGAAATGAAGAAGATAGTCTTCTGGTTGCCAGGCCTTATCATAAAACTTATATCGCTAGCTCTGCTTTCTACAGCAACAACCACGGCCAATCTGTTTCTAATTTATATCGCGTGTAAGGCGAAGTCTCTGGTTTCCAACACAAAGGTTTTCTTCATCAGCCTCTGTATTGCTCATCTTCTCGGAAGCTTGATCGTGATTCCTCTTTGGATTGTTACTCGACTCTCGCCAGAAATCGCCATCAACTCAACCTACTTCTGCCAAATCGCTGCGTTCGTGTGGATCCTTATGATTCTGGCTTCGTTTTATTCTCTGTCGGCACTCTCGTTGGACAGATTCTTCATAATTTCTGATCCAATGAGGTATCCAGTGTTGGCAACGACGACAAAGAAACTTTTTGCTGTGACAATTCTCTGGATTTTCTGTATAGTGTTTGCGGGTGCGCCAATACTGGGCTGGGGAAAATATGTCTTCGAAGCAGATGCCATTCCAATCTGCGGACTGGACATGAAACACTCACTGTCTTTCACCATAGTTTTTATTCTCCTTGGACACGGTCTGCCTCTCATTGTGGACATATTTTGCTGTGGTAAAATCATTGCCATAGCCAGACGACAGTCCATTTCAATAGACTCTAGAAAAAACTCATCGGGGTCGACGTCGAGTATCACGTCAGCTGTATCTGTGACGTCAACGACTATCATAAATCCGTCTGCTAGGCTAAGTAAGCTTAAACAGAAGCTGAATTCTCTCCGACTGGTGTTTGCAGGAACAGGTAAATATAGATATTTTCTATAATTCTTTTTTTTGGCACTCCCAATGTCTGTTGTTTTGTTTCTGTCACATCTGTGTACAGGCTGATCTATAGTTGTTCACTTTCGTTATTTAAAGTGCAAGTACTGAAGTTTAAAAACATTAAGTGCGGCATTAGGCGTAGGACGCACACTAAGATGTTAATCGCTTTCTTTCTCGTTAATTAACCCTTAGTCTGCTGAAAAAATGGCGTCTGCTTAAAATGTCTTCTGTCTAGGTTTTAAAATTCATCAGAAATGCTCAATATTTAGAGAAACAATCGACAGAATGTCAAACAGTTTGGATCGTGATAAGACGCCGAGTTACTCGGTGTCTAAACTGAACCCAAGTTGTTTAATAATTCTATCACGATCGCCCTTAGCAGGCTAAAGGTTAAAATACATTTACGTTGCGGAGAACAAGCACGTTTGAGAACATCTATTAAAGTTGATTTTCTAAGAATTATAAGATGAATTATAGTTAATCGTGTGGTAGTGTATGTATATGAGACACTCGCACAGCCTTATGTCTGACTGACTGTACGCCTGCCTTGTGGTGATGAGGTAACTGCTCGACGACTGTGGACTGGAGGGTCACGGGTTTGAATTACAGATGTTTTTTTTAACTGAATGAGCTGGTGACATTTGTCCTGAAATCCTTACGATATAACCATCATAAATGACACCCATAATCCTTCCTTAAACGCATTCGTTCCCAGATCGAAGGAAAATTGTTCTACATGCCTGGTGTCCACAAAACTTATTTTGGTCTCAGCTGAGTGTGAAAATGATTTCAATTTCTGCAATTTTTTTTATAAAAATTTTGACCTAAACAACAAGATAGATTTCTGCCTGAGACACAAATTCAATATAAAACATTCACTACCAACGCAAAGTATACTATAAAACGTCCATTTCAGATACAGTTGACCATA
This sequence comes from Nuttallia obscurata, assembly GCA_032358795.1. Lineage (NCBI taxonomy): Eukaryota > Metazoa > Mollusca > Bivalvia > Cardiida > Psammobiidae > Nuttallia > Nuttallia obscurata. Next base: position 7,357 of record JAULCC010279042.1, on the reverse strand, counting down.
AAGTTTCACTCTCAAACTCAGCTGAGACTGAACACTGCTTTGTGAACACGGTACAAGTTCTATAAGAACAATATTACTGATTCTGTTTCAAAGAAAACTTGATACATTGTCTGCATACAAATCGTCTATGTCTGGAGATTCGTACAAAAGTAGTTTGCGATTACCTTGATTCAGATACTTACATTACATTTGAACAACGTAGTGTGTAGGTATTTTACACAACATTTAATAGATTAAATGAGCAGCTTTATCTGGTATGTGCGGACATTTTACTGTAGCAGGTTTACAACGAAATTTCTTTGCATAATTATGATATGGTGCAGATAGGCGAATGCAAAAATACTCTGTTTACGAACTTTATTTGGTAATTAAGACAGATGCGTGCTAATTGGATTACTCATCTCTCACATTGTTGTCAAAGCGATATAACAAATTTCAAATGTTTTGGCATAAACAGAAAATAGCAATTGCAACAGCAAATAGCTCTTGCCCTTGGCCATTTACAATATATATAGATTAAATAAACTGAAGTTTTACATTGCATACAAACGTTCGAACACCTTTTTGTGTGAGGTTTGGTTAGAAATTGAGCGTTTAGTTGCGGTGTGTGGCTGTATAGAAAAGGCATTATTAAAACCAGCATACCGAGATAAAAGCAAAGCATCCACCCTTGTGTATCTAAAATATCTGTAATTTTATAAATTCCATGCCCTTAATAAATTTTGACTGGTATTTATATATGTTGAGAGCTGTAAAAATCGAATTCGATACTTTAAGAAAACTTATTGTTAGGAAAATAAAGTTATTTCTCCTACGCGGCTGTCAAATCGCGTTTAATTGACAGTTGTTTACTTAATTAAATTAAAAATAGAACTTCATGATTATCTGACGATATACGTGTCATTAGAGAGACAATGTGGGTTATTTTTATCAGCAGAACCAGTTTCGATGTTTCGTGACAATCGGATCCGCTGTCACATGTTCAACTAGAATAAGGTTAGAGGAGAACACTCAACCGTTTAAATCAAACGCACATCGTTTTGAGTGTTATTCTCAACAATGTAACTCTAGATCCAACACCTTAAGTAAAATTCTTAATAGTGTAAAATTAAGCCTATTTATTTAACACTTGAGTTAAAAAGATAATTGTCATCCTATATAACTTTGTATTGAAAAGGGAGAAACAATTTGCAATAAAGTTCAGAAGTTACATCATTAGAAATATTTCCTTGAAAATAATGATAATGATTTAAGTCAGCCAAAAGAAAACTCACAACGATCTATTTCATAATACGATATGCGTCCAAAACGTTTAAAAACAAATTTGCAAAAACTATTTAAATCAATATATACAAGAAGAATAAGAAATGATTATTATTTGTTAAAACCCAGACTTCAACTGAATTTTAATTTAGAAATTTACGAGTAGGCATTAAGTGTATGAAAATGGTTCTTTTGTTTCAAGCTGCCCAACAACGTGACGGTATTTAAGTGCACTTTCTCATGTTGGTGTAAAAAAGAGTGTAATTTATCGTAAAATATTACAGAGATATTAATTTCAACGGTAACGTTGGCGACCGTTGTGTCTGACCTCTCATCATTTACCACATATGTTAAAATTATATTACCGGGGAGGCATGGCTAGGTCAGATTTTGTCCCAGTCACCTTCACGTAAACCTAGAATCCATGGAGTAGCAGTAATTCAACGACCTGTTTCTGATTTATGAAAGTTCATATGAATGCCTTCGTCTTCAAAATTGGAAATTTGGTCTGCTTGACATATGAATTATTGAAAATATTTGAATGAAATGGCGTAGATCGTAAAAACTACGGAGTATTCCTAGCTTTGCACCAATTGATGACTTTTGTAGCGAAAGGGTTTTAACTTATGGCGATTGAGAAATTTGGGTACATATATTGATTTGATAGAAAAATCATTGATACAAATCACAGTATCATTAACTATATTTCAATAAACATTACCATTAAGTCAAATAATTGTGATTGTTTATAGCGCTAAACAGACACAATGTTCAAACGTACATATAAAAATACATTTGGTGTTTCAAGTGTTTAATTTAAAAAAAATTACGTTTTCTCTAAAACGTGTATATTGTGTCGATTAATTGTAAGAATTATTGAATGAGCGCGCAATATTAATGCAACTGTTACAGGCTTATTAGGTGAGAGCTAAACAGGCATAAAGTGTACCCCCATATCCAACCGATTTCCACATAAGTCTGGTCGGCGCCTTTATTGTTCGCAAATAAACTATCTAATATGTCAATACTTTCCTAACCTTTAGCCTGCTAAGCGCGACCTTGATAGAATTTGCAAACAGCTTGGCGTCTAATCCGGATCCAAGCTGTTTGAAACTCGACCAAGTGTTTCTCAAAATATAAGCGAAAGCGATTGATTTTAAATCCAGGCAGATGGCAATTTAAGCAGACGACATTTTTTTTCAGCAGGCTAAGGGCTAAATATCAGAATAAGACTTTTCTTTGTGGTGCAAATTTGGAAAATTCCACCATGTAAATTGTATATATCTCAAGAGTTAACTTTAACTAGGTCAGCGGAGACAGTGCGCAGCAATGAACACAATTGATATTTTCAATCGATGTCAAACGTTCAGCTGTGTTAAATTCTTAATTATGAACCTGGCAGTCGAATTTAACTCGTTAACCCTCGAACGCACTTTTCACGTTTTTGTTGTCCTAGTTACGACCTGGCTGCCATTTTTCCGAGAAAAATAGATTTCACGCGAATAATTAAACGTCTGTTTACCGCAAATGTCCAGATGACAAATGAGACTTGGTTAACATATTAAACCAAACTCGAGCTTAGATCAAGGATTGTCGGTTGTGGTGAGTTATACAATTCTGATTAACCTCGAATATCAAAAACAACTCAGATCAAAGCGCTATAGATAATCTAGCGTTTCTAATGACGCAAAGAAGACGAGCCTAGTGACACAACAGGAGACAGGCGATAACGCCACGACATTTGGATACCTTCGTTATGCATCGCAGATGACGTCACTCTATCAAATATGATAGGTTGTACGTGAATTGTTTTGAGAGTCGGCCAATTGTATGGGCCAAAGAAACAGTCTGTCAAAAAGTTAACCTTATTTTTCTTTCAAAACATAAACACCATTAAATATATCCTGTTGATTATATATTTAAAAAGAAATGTCTCCAGTTTTATCCTCTACATGAACTACTTCTAACCCAGCTAGCTTGACAATAGTTGTTGATTGAAGAGCACGTCACATATAAACAATGTTGAAAGTGCTTTTTTCATAGATGGTTTATTTAAGGCCAGTTTTCTCCAGTCAACTTTGAGGTGAACGAACAGCGTCATCCAGGCTTCGTTTGATAGGCAAAGTCAATATATATATACGTACATGCATATGACAAACCGCACATGAACAAGGGGTTCAATCTTGCGAAATATTTTCTTAAGCAGGTATCTTATTTGATATATGCAAAAGGTCAAATTTTAATAGCCCTTTATAACAGTGAATAAGGATAAACTATTAAAAAAAGCCTTTGTTTGAAACTTTATAACCCTATTTACGTGTATCAACTAAGAATGTGTTTAAAAATTCATATACAGCCTACATCTAATGAAGATAAATGGTCGTTCAAACTGTCTTATTAATCGTTTCTAAGAAAAAAATGTGGACGATACTGTGAATAAAGCATAGAACATGAAAAAAAAAGTTTGGATTTGTTGGAATCAAACTTCACGCCATGGGCCATCTTGCTGCTAAGCCTTAGGCACGTTAAAATACATACGCATGTGTGGTCACCGTGTCACGATGTACACAGCTCGACCTGACATTGCGGTGAAAACATAGTAGGCATGCATGGCACGAAACTCTCCACTCCTACAATTCGTAATTTAGCCTTCTATATATCAAGAGAGACAAAGAAATGATAAACCTCACCACAACAATTTCGTGACAACTTATGCGTGATTACCTCGTCCCTGGCAAGAACATACATACATATGTTTATTAATTGTTTTTTTTTGTGTGTGTTTTGGTGGTGGTGGTGGTGGGGGGGGGGGGGTGTGTGAGCTTGTCTTTGTACTTTTGGACGTGTGTCCACTATTGCGAAATATATCTGGATAAGAAAATATACTCGCAAATGCTGATGACTGCGTTGAGAGGTATGGGGAGACTTTTGACATTCGAATCAATCAACCAAATAACCGCGTACTTCGGAAGTCTGATCTTGGTCATCACTGTTTGCAATTCGCAGCAGGACGATTTAACAAGTGAAGTCAATTTCGGGACGTATTTTTATTATTTTGACGTACTTTGATTAATCAATAAATTTTGCGCAGCGAACCGTCTTCACACTACACAATCACACATTTGTATTACGTCTCAGCATAATTAGTATCGCGAAATAAACTTGGATACGAATAAAGCACCAGTTGACATAGCATAACACACGTTTGACAAAGGAACAGTGTCGTTTTTATTATTAGCCACATTACTTACTTTAAATGAAATTTGTCAGCCTTCAAACACGGTCATAAATACCGTCGACACGAATATTTCGCTACTGACTTCTGTCACTGAACTGCTGCACGGAAAGTTAACATTCTTCAAATATCTGAGCCATTCTTTCTCTGTCCTTCATCCTTAATCTTAGTCTCTTGGAGACCTAACCTATATTTTCAATTGTTGTGACAAGTAGGTAATGATAAAGAAGCCCTATTAAACATTTAAAACATTTGCGAGTTGCTATAAATAAAACGTCTCGTTATGTTCATGGAGTTATGAATTTTATTGTTTATTACCTACATATAAACCCTTTTTTTACCTATTTGCGCAGTAGCTTTCTGTCAAAATACATATTATGGAACGTTTGAGCCTTAAACCATCTATAAAGTTGGCGTCGTTTAAACATCGCCACATCATACCGTATAAACATGTATTTATGATTTCATAGGGAACATGTAAAGAAGACACACTCAATATTTGTATCAACGTTTCGGCATTTCTGCCTTTTTCAAGATGTTTTTTTATTTTTTAAAAAAAAATGTAATTATCATTGTGACGTTATGACGTCGTGACACCATACATGTGTCAAGGCGCCAAAACGTCACGTTATTTTCGGCACCTTTTCAAATGCTAAAAGCAGTTTAACCCTAAGCCTGCTGAAAAAAAAAATGTCGTCTGCTTAAACTGTCGTCTGCTCGGATTTTAAAATTCATCGGATTCGCCCAATATTTGGAGAAACAATTGGCCGAGTGCCAAACAGATTGGATCCCGATCCAAGCTGTTTGCAAATTCTATCACGGTCGCCCTTAGCAGGCTAAAGGTTTAGATGAAGCAATACACTTACACTGTTTTCTGCTCCACTTGTTATTACTCAATGTCTTTTGTATGTTAGATAGTATGGTGACAGTCTTCAGGATACAAATATACTTATACAATTGTTTTCTTCTGTTTCTCTTCAGGAACTTTCCTGGTCTGCTGGCTGCCATATCTCGGGGCCCATATTTGGATGACCACCATCAGGAACATTGGCCATGATGTGGAATCCATGCCGTATATTATGGAATTTGTTGTCATGTGCATAGCGCTGTTGAATGGTCTTGTGAATCCCATTGTCATCATGGTCTCAAATAAAGACTACAGAAAAAGAATCAAAATCATTTTCAGAAAACTGAGAATCTTGAAAGCGAAAAGTACAATAGTGGAGGATAGCCACGATATGGAATCAAGCGAAACACAACACCGGAGAAGTGTTCAGCACAGAAGCATGGCCGATATTTTTCAAAATATAAATATACAAACAACCTGTGTCTCAACAAATGAAAAATCTGTTCAGATTCAAGCGAACGTGACAGTAGAAAAGAGCTGTAGTGTGGACTCTGGTTATAACAATGCGGAAGTTACGTGTGATGACGCATGCGCAAAGCCTGGCAGTATTACTGTCAACGTTACTGAGTGTAGACGCCTTCTTTCAAGAACTAGCATAAGCAGTGTCAGTAGTGTAGACTCAGTTGATGATAATTTAATGCGTAAAGGGAATTCGTTTAACGGAGGCGAGATGGAAGCATGTATAGAAGTCCCAGGTCCTGTTATCAAATGACACGAGAAAAAATTACACGCTGAATAACTCACTTCCCAGTGAAGCAATGTGTACCCCTCAATGCACAGTGTACCTCTCCCAATGCAGCGTATTCATCAATGCAGTGTACCCCTCGATGCACAGTGTACACCTCAATACACAGTGTACCTCTCAATACACAGTGTACCTCTCAATACACAGTGTACCTCTCAATACACAAACACGACATCGGTTGCTGCGGTAACGGCATACGAAGTGTCAAGGACATGATATTTGCTGCTAGGATGAGACAGTACTAGATCAAACGGAAGTATAAGAGAAACAATTTGTACATCGCTATCATGTATATTGGTAGGACGACCATTTTGTTGTACTTCATCGCTAGTTAGTTGTGTAATCTAGCAATAAGTTGTGTTATGTAACACTATAACATTAAACTGTGTTATGCAACATCCAAATGTGTTACGTAGCACTGAAATGTGTTATGTAGTACTTATGAATTTATAACACTTAGTTGCGATATAGCACTTATTGGTTTCAAGTAACACTTAACTTTGTTTTTGTAGCAATTAACTGTGTTATGCAGCAATGTAATATGGTGTGTAGTATTGAAATGTGTTGTGTAGCTGTGTAGTGTGTTATACAGCAGTGCAATGTGTTATCAAATCCTGAAACGTTATCTCGCAGTTGAAGCTATATACAACTGTCTGGCACAGAAGCAACATAAAGGAAAATTTGTTGATATTTGTGCAGGAAGAAACTATAAATAAGACCGAAAACAGTGTAGATGTGTTTGTCGTTAAACTTGCATAATGTTGTATAACTCCCGATTTGCTCCCTTTGTAGTAATATTGACTTTAACTTTAAGTCTGCTGAAAAAATGTCTTCAGCTTAAACTGTCGTCTGACTAGATTTTAAAATTCTTCAGAGTCGCTCAATATTTGGAGAAACAATTGACCGCGTATCAATCAGCTTGGATCCTTATTAGACGCCGAGTTATTCGGCGTTTAATCTGGATCCAAGCTGTTTAAATATTCTATCACGGTCGCCCTTAGCAGGCTAAAGATTAAATAAACCAGTTGTAATATCACTATGGTTGCATAAGACACGAACGCGTAGGCTTGTTGTCCAATATCCAAAAGTCAAAGCATGTGGTCATATTTGACCGATTTGCGCAAGTGGTAAAAAACAACGGTCAATACGGAGGGAGTGTATGAATAACGAAACTGTTCTTGATAAACATTCCATTACAGGGCAAGAC
>JAULCC010278931.1:0-12235 GCA_032358795.1 Nuttallia obscurata | reverse complement strand
GTAAAGGAAGATGTAAGCTGAAAATTCCATTCAGCTGTGTTTAATGTATGGCGTTGACCAAATAACGACGCTATGGTTAATCTAATGATAATCACGAGCCAAAAAAGTAGATTCACATTTTAGTGGAAAAGTCTATAGAACCCGTGTCTAGAATTCGAAGCTGCATAAAACTGAAAACTTTAACAGATAAAAAAAAGCTAAATTTTAACTTCAAGGCAATAGTTAGTTTTATTCTGTAAACTATGCCGCGTAGCATTATATAGGTCGGGTAAATCGGTTCTTATATGTAACGTGTTGATAATATAAGAAAAGACGTGATGGTTATATTACATCGGAAATAAACAACGTCATGTGATAAAACCATTTATATAATTTCACTCTGTATGATACGATTAATATAAGAAATAAGTATCATGGTTATACGTGTACCCAAAACATAGCCGTGTAGACAAAAATACATCTTTTTCCAGACAGACCAATATTTAATTGCTATTTTGGTGACAAATTTGATCACTGATTAAGCAGTGCCTGTTTAATTTGGTTATAAAAGTAAGTGTATCCCTTGCAGGTATTGGTTGCATTTGGGTTAACTTAATGTCGCGAAATTTTATTGCATCTGTTGTTCACTATGAGGCGGAATGCATGACTGGAAAAGAACAATTGTTTCTTATAAACATTGTTAGATAAACAATTTATAAGCCATTTACTGATGTAAATTAATTTTAGCGACATTTCATCGCGTGCCACCTTTACCGTATAGCCTTTATAACTGTGGTTCCAGGTAGAAAAGTCAATATATAAATCCGCCATTAAACATGACTAAGTCTTGTTAATGGTGAATGTGTGCGTTCTTGTGCTTTTTTACGCCTTTCAAGAATAATTCACCATTGTTCTAGGCGGTGAGTCATTATGTGTATGTTAACAGTTCTAACCAGTATCTATTATTGTCGCCGCACTGAAGTTTGGGTTGAAATTTTTTTATATATGAAAGGGTATGTGACTTATATTTCCCCAAAATTAACTCATGCAGGATAACTTTGTCCACTGGCAATAAAGTTTTACAGAAGAAGTATTTTAGTGTGTCTTTTTAAATTTTATTTCATCATGTGGTGCACGTTTTCAAATGGTCAAGGACTATTTTGACTAATAGAATATTTGAAACCAGTCTATGGATTCGCTACGTTGTGTTTTCATACATTTATTGAACGTTTAGACATGAGCCCCTATGACGAGGTGGCTATAGTGTTGATCATGTAACCCTTTATCGATGTATCGGCGTTGGTTTGAGACTCGGCCAGTATTTATATAATTTTTTAATCAATCCTTCTTTTTAGACATGGTGTTCATACTGCGAGAGAAAAAAGTAATTTTAATGTTGTTAGTTCTAGACAGTCGTCTCAACATTGTATTATTTATTGAGGAAAATAGTTCATGTATCTCGTTATAAAAATATATACGCCTATAAACCCAATCACTCCTACTGACCGGATATACCTAAGTTTATTAGGTTACCCCTTTGTAAGGTGACTTGGAGCCATAGACACAGGATTACAAAAACCACATTTCCTTTGCTCTTGTTCAATTCTCTAGCGGCGACCTTTGATGTTTTACATCAGATGTTTTTCTTGTATATTTTACACTCAAATTTCGGGTGGCATAATTGGATCAATACTTTCATTATTACCTATATAACTCGTCACGGTTCAAGCTGCGGATACTTGGATTGCAACGTATAAACAGCATACGAAACGAGGCATATATCTTTCAAACATTAGATTTATGTTGTGGTTAATGTATTGTCTTATTAAAGCCTAAAGCGATTGAATGATTATAAAGTAACGCTTTAAACAGAATAAAGTCATTGACAGGTCTTGTTAATGTTCAATGTTATTAGCACATCTTTCAATACACATTTATTACATATCACATTAAATTTTCGTCACGGACACTATCCAAAGTTATTTAATGAAAATATGAAGATGTGCACGAGGGATCAACGCAATTAATGAAGGCAATAAGAAATTAAATTTTAGTTCAGTCCGGTCTTTGAAACACCAACGAGATTAAACCAATTGCTTTGAACTGGAATTATAAAATAATTATTAAATAATGTTTGAAATTCGAAACTAAATACTAAAACATTAAACATTAAAGAAAAAAAACAGACTTATATTTATTAAACACGTATAACTCTTATGAATGTTGTAGCTTAAATGTTCTCGCCATGCATACGAAACAAGATAAAGGTCGTGAAATCGGTCACTGCTTTTGTTTTATTTTGCAACTGACCTAAAGATAACATTAACATATATTAGAAAGCGTGTGTAAAATCTCCATTCTCATGCTCAATAGTTTCCATTCAACAAAGTGTATATACCATATACACTCGACTTTTGAACCAGACAATAAGGAGATACTTTTCTAAGTTTATAAAAACTAAATTTTTTGGTTAAAACCTTCGGTGATATCAACGTATCTTAACGTCAAAATATACATTCAAGATTTGGTTTATAGATATGTTCACCAATTAATGAAAATGAATTGGCTGTTTTTGGTGCAGTGTTTTTATTTCTTGACACAAAAAAAATGTTCATAACAATTCATGAGGTACATTCATAAAAATTAGATTTGTAACGACTTCAATTGATGATACAAGATTTGTAATAAATAAAATACTTTCAAAGTTTTCTAAAGCTATAAACTGATAAATGGATGGGTGTATCTACAGCTGTGCATTACCACATTCATTTCATATTTGTGCGACTTTACAAGAGCAAACACACGACTACACGTTGACAATTTAAATCGAATATCACATTGCTTATAAATTTCAGTCCGTATTTGAACAATTTCATCGTAACAGTGCAACAAGAAAATATTAACATGTGCATGCCGGACCCGGTGGTTCAGTGATTATTACATTATACCCATAACACATTCAATCTATATATACGATATATAGTTTTATTGGGCATCACTGTAACACCAAGTCCAAAACAAAGTCTAGTATATTAATTTCCAGGTTATACTAAAGAGTCCTTACATATGCGTTAGAACTAAATGCCATTGTATATTCGAAAGTTAAATGCAGAAAATATATTAGGGAATCTGTTTTTATTCACAAACACTTGCATGGTGATTACTTTGTATTTTATCTCAAACTCAAACTTATGAACTGATTTATAAACTGGTAACGTACAATGATTTCAGGTTATCTTGCAAGAATGTTTACACGAAAGCACGAGGAAATGTGCGATACGTAAACGTGTTTCCGTATGTTGGCTAAAGGTTCAAATAATTAACCCTTTGTTCCGTCTTTAAGCATAAATGTTTATTATTGTTGTCACTTAGCACCTTTGCGATGTATACTGTTATTTGAATGTAAGAGAGCAATATCGACTAGACTAAATCGTTTCTAGAACATGTTCGGGGTTATGCTCTTTAATGGTTTGCCTTACGATGCGCATTTGATTTCTCTCGTATATGCTAAAAGCTTTAGAATAATGATTCGCAGACTTTGGCATTTTGAGCGTAGGAAACACAATACATCTGTTAGAGAACACCATAACTTCCTGCTAGATTATGGAAGTCAGCTGAACTTGAACCGTAGTATACAATACAAAATAGGTCTTGATAAATACAATTCAATATGTTAGTCAATTGAAATAAATATTTGTTTTAAAAACATCAGAACCTTCTCCTACATATATATGTATATATGAATATAGCCTATATTTTGCTACATATATTTATCATACTATCAACATGCAGTCAAAATATAACGCAATAGTTGTCCATGGGTATGAGTGATTGCAAAATGATACAAACATTCTACTCTTTATACTACTTATATAAGTTTTAATATTTTACAACTAGTGTTGCTTCCAGCATGAGTTATATCCTCCTAAATGTGTTTTTCTTCACTTAATGAATATAAACAACATGCAACTTTTAAATTTCATTATTTTGCCGTATTCAAACCAGTATATTAAATCAAGAATATAATTTCATGTCGTGAAGTCGAAATGTTTAAAACTATGCATCTCTTACGGTAAAAATAATATATATTGTTCAGATGCAAAAGAAACACGAAAACATGTCAACTAACACATATTGACAGGTGTGTTTCGTTTAAATAGCTGAATAAAGCAAACATAAAACTCATATAAAATTAATTAAAAAAAATAAGATATAACTTGCTCAAATTACACGTAGCAACACGCAAGACATAATTGAAATATGCATGTTAATTGTATTTAATAAATAAAATTAACAACTTTCTGTCTCCACACTAAATGTTTTCTAACATATGCGTACTAGTTGTGCTAGTACTGTGCATGTACAATGTTAACGCTTTACTGCTCATTTTAAATAAGATTGGTACACCTTATATCTTAGTGTCTGTATAGATAAACATAGATTAGTAACTGTTTTGAAACTTCCATACAATTATAAATGTTATGTGTTCTAAAATATCATAATTTCAATTCCTCTTGATTCAAACAAATCGGCGAATCTGTCTTAAAAAGGAAGTACATGTAGTTTCCAAGACATACACTATTATTCAATACTATTCATTGTTAGAAGTACACATTATAATAAGCTACTGTAAGCAAAAGAGGCCATTTAATTTGTTTATATATGTTTATAATTATTATATATATGAATATATATTGAAAATGTACCAATATCCTGCCATTGATCATGCTTTGAAATATTTTTGTAATGTTTTACCTGTACTGATGTGTCTGTGACCTTTGTACGAATACAATTATCTATTTATATATCTATCTCTGTAACAATTAAAAACAAACGTCTAAATAATTCTGAAAGGCCTAATGAAATAAAGTAAACATATTATTCACATATTTATTATATATTTATAATTGAATGTCTACTTATTAAACAGTTCTGTCTTGTAGAAATTTTATGTGTAAATCGCATTCCAGTTCATCAAGACAAATATTACACATTTAATTGGCCAATGTATGTGTCACATATAAGTATATAGAAAAAGGAGAAGAAAAAAAAAACAACAAGTGAATCCGAGTATTCAAAATGCTTAACAATATGCATTTGTTGATGTACTCAACACGCGTATACAACATATGACTGATTACTTCTATATCGATAATTTATCTTAAAACCATATATCTTGTAAAACTCTCAAGGGAAATTAATTTCAGTGTAATCTAAGTGAGGTAGTTCACATTTAACCGAACGTCCAGTGTAACGCAATTGCCAATGCACTAGATCTGCATGAGACGGAACGTTAAACTAGAAATGTGTAAACTGTCTTCATTTATTGTCAATTTTTGCACAAATGTCAAAACGGTTAATGTAATAAGTTACCTGTATAATACATGTAGGCTTTCCCGTAGCTAATTGCCAATGCACGAGATGTGCATGAGATGGCACGTTAAACTAGAAATGTGTAAACTGTCTTCATTTATTGTCAATTTTTGCACAAATGTCAAAACGGTTAATGTAATAAGTTACCTGTATAATACATGTAGGCTTTCCCGTAGCTAGGTCTGCAAGATCAAATGCTTTCCATATTTTCGTGGTAAAATGACTCCTCCCTTATATTCAGTTATTGTTTTATCACTGATAATTTAAAGTAATAATTTTCAAAAAGCACACGTTAATTCCAACACAATGGTTTTTTTTACAGCAACGGTACACTCTAGAATAATTAAAACATTGCCCTTTTGCACGTTTTACTGCAAAATAATGTAAAGACATTCGGTCGTTCTCAGAGGGAAATATTCTCCTATAGTTCATGCTAGCAAATGTGTAATGATGGCCCTGAAGGCAAGAGAGTAATTGCCGAGGTTGAATATTCACTTTAACTAACCAATTGTGTATGGAAACTGGAGTGTTAATCCTTGGTTTGGTCATTTGTGATAAATTAATCCTTCGCGTACTTATAATGCTACTCTGCTGGTGAATAATTATATGTTTCGAAGTAGACAAAACAATAAAGTTGCTCTTTTCAAAGCAACGAAAATACATAAGTCAAATGTGATTCAATTATCTGTACTACAAAGGAGATGGAGACTGGAAAATGATTATTTAACAAACTTAATGTAGCTCAAATGTTAATTGTGTGGTGACTGTTGGGCTTTTGTGTGAGTAATGTTATATACTTAATCATCCTTCAAAGCCTTAAATGTAAATGAAATGATAAACCTATGACCAATAATTTTGCTGCGGCAGCCCTAATAGTGATAATACTGGAAATACCAAACATAAAATTGATGTCATTCATTGTAGAACATTAAGAAAAAACTCATTCAAATTTAGAAATATGGACAATAAAGCCTCTGTTTGGTTTCTTAACAAAACAAGAAGAAACAGTACCTGCTGGATGAGATTGTTTCAGGTAGCGACGTAGGAATCATGGATGCTGTCACGCGATGTTAATCCTGTCACATGACTGTCATATGACGGTTTGGTGATCAGCTGCAATTAACAAAACATTCACTCATAACCACCAGCGTTAAAACACTAAATCATGCAACAAATACCATTTTATATTTTTAAATAGATTTGTAGCATAAAACGGAGTATTGCTAAAAAGTGCAACAATATATGTTATATAGATAATAAATTACACCAATGTCTGAATAACCTCTGATATCTTTATTCCTCTTACTTATATGTCACGGACATACCACTAATAACTACTTATGAAAAGGTTTGAATTGTGATTATAAGGTCGCTGACTTGATTTGGTGAGCCGGGTCGTGTAAGAAATTTTACCAGTGAAATATGAATTAGAAAACAGTACCACATACCACATAATGCAGTTCTGATAACCAAAAAAAAAAAAGAATAATACAATGAAACATTTTATAAATTACTGCCAGGGTCCTATGTACTTTCGAATGTTTATCCATTGAATCGACTAAATCACACAACACATCTTTATTCGAATTATCCATAGTTAAAAATTTGACTGATATTTGTCCTTATAAAAGCAGACAAGATTCATTTGATTTTCTGTAAGAGCAACACTACCTTACTGTTACGTTTCATGAAACAACACCCGTTTTTTTTAAAAGATTTTACATAACTGCGTTCATTTGTTTTCGGATTATTTTACTAGTTGACAACAACATTTCCTTCATGTGGTAAGAATGTTTGTAACCGAAGTTCATTCAAGTATCTTGATAGTGTTGTTTTATTGTCAATGCGTGATGAAGAATATTTTACTTGTTTAATATCAGGGAAGCCCAATGGTTAAACCGGTCAAATAGTCCTAATCATGCGATGAAAACAGACCTCAATAATTTTATTTTATATTGTGTTTTAGCTGCAAATGTCAAACGTTCAAATGTCTTAAAAGATATATTTATCAAACTTTACTGTAGAGGTATGCAATATTACGTTGACAAAAGAAACGCCATAGAATAGCCAATGGAGCAATTCATTTCACACCTAATTATTGAATCGATAAAAATGCACGATTAATACCACGAAATCATTGGTACAAAGTATATTAAAGAGCGTCATCTGATGCGTATTAATACTTTCTTGCATAAGACTCACTTTTAAAATCTAGTGATGTTAATGTAATTCTTTGCAAAATAAATCGCAATTTTCCAAAAAGGTTCATTAAAGGCAGTTGTAATTCTCATGAACTTGCGTCCGTAACAGAAAGATGCTAACGCATCAGAAAAATCTCGCACTCTGTGGGATATGAACTCACGAACTCCGGCTAAAAAACCCAAGGCTCTAGACCACTGAGTCAAAGAATCGATTCCCTGATTCAGTTGTCAGAGGCTGTATTTAAACTAATCGAGGAAGTGTGCAGTTAGCCGTAACACAACCCCTCTACAATAAGTCATCATTTATGATGACAGAATGACAGAAACCGTTTTAGGTTTATTTTATTGTTTACAAAGTCCAGGTGATGCTATCCCGGACGAGCCCCCATCTAACGAACTTGGGGCCGTAACAGAAAGATGCTTACGCAACAGAAAAATCCCGTACCGTGTGGGATTCGAACTCACTAACTCCAGTTTACAAACCCAACGCTCTAGAAAACTGAGCCAAAGAATCGATTCCCTGGCGCATTTGTCAGAGGTTGTATCTAAACTAATCGAGGTAGTGTGCAGTCAGCCGAAACATAGCATATAAATGTATATATATTAAGCATTAACAAAAAACACTATCTGTTTTAGGGAAACAGTGTACAATACACATCTGTAATAGTTTACTTCAACATTTCGAACAACACCTATCAACATGAAACTTAAAGCCTATTAGACCTATCAGAATTCAATAACAGATACATATGTTATTTAAAGATATAAACTTTTAGAATTATGATCAAAAGTTATAAACGATAAAAAATTACACAGTTTTCAGCAAAATCATGATCATTAACTATACATGCATGCGTTAATGATAATACAGTTTTGTCAGTGCCAATCGATCAGTACATTATATACTTATGCTGAGCAGTTAAACAAATAAACGAAACGGCATACCTCACGAAGTATAGATGAAACAAACTTATTTTACAGCTTATAAACCAGTCGTGTATTAGCTGTCTTTCACAAACCTTTTTAGTTAATGAATGTAGAGAAGACTCCATTCATCATGCAACTTTAAGCCAAACTCATTTTATCTTTGCAATCGTTTACCACTACACAACAAATGCATTATATCTGAGGGGAAAAACCTTTGTTTAATAACAAAGTTATAACAATGGCAGAATGCCAATAAAGTAAATTCTGGCAATTTTCCGACTCGTTTCAACACTTATCAAGTACCAAATGACAACCTCGTTTCAACACTTATCAAGTACCAAATGACGTTGTAACTAGAATCGCTACTTGTCATCTCCCCCGCAACAATCAGGATCTGAAATTATCAGACGTTGTAAACGAAACAAAACCACATGATTGTTACGTTGTTGATGTCAACTCACAACGTAGACATTGAATAACTCAAAAACGCAGGACTGAAAAGGCGCCTTTCATTTTACTTAACATAAGTATATTACGATAAGGGGATGTTGTACCTACTTATAGAACTATAAAGTCTTATTTCACTACGGTTGTATACTTCTAACACCCAGAGTTAGCAAGTTAACAAACCTTGTTGTTTAGACTCCACACTTTGATAATTAAAGCGCCAATTATAATTATAATAACTTACGCATATACAAACCTAAATTATTCACTTGGACTTAGTCTTTTAATTACTAATACGTTCAAGGATTGGTTTTTCAATAAAACTCCTTTCGGCATCTGGATATTTTATATATGTCCATGTATAGATATTATAATTGTAAATATCTGCAGTCAATCACGCACATGATCAAACGCTTTCAGCATTACAAGGTCGTAAATGGCAACATCTATGTTCAGTTAAGCATTCCGAATACATGAGTTAAAACAGCCCTTGGTACCAACATATCATTCCCTGATAACTCTCACCACATTATCCTAAAATACCGTTTCAATTTAATATAGATTTGTTTCACTCATGCCTTCTGCCAAAAAGGTAATACAAATGCAGAAACTTTGCATCTCTTCGAGAGAAACTCTACGTTACTTCTATTTTTGCAAGACAACACCCATTTGTTTAAACGGTATTTACATAATACGGTCATTTGTTATTAGAAAACATCGATATAGCTGCAGCAACAAATCACCACAAACAAACGTTATATCACATCACGGCTGTTTCAAACAACAACACTTCAGCCATCCTTGTATGTAATCAGCGCGTCGTAATTACCAATGATTATCAGATGGTAATTCGTGATTGTGTATAGTAACAATTGATTTTACAGAATGACACAACATGCACCTTATTGCATAGAACTTTCATATCAAAACATCTACAGTGAATGTGTCCCTATCTGAATACTTCACATCAAATAAGAACGCGTGCATAACACAATGAAGATATTTACAGACCAGAACATTCGTTATTTTTAAATATACATTTGGTTAGATAATTGCTCATACTAAACAATACCATGGTATCCAAATGTTCACACGGTCAATTGATCCAAGCATTATGTTGTATGTATTTTATGTGAGCATTAGTTGTTTTCTTGCACATGTTATGAGAAGCAATTAAGTTTTTTGTCTCGATTTTTATACGAACAACGCCAGACCAGTCGTTGCAATTAAGATAAAACTGTCACATATACTTCGATTTAAGCCCAGTATATAGATACTATGATAACATTGGGCCTTTTATTTAAAGACCAGTGATTCACAGAAATGGTGAATGGTTATATGTTATGTATAAAAATGTGTCAACAGTTACATTCTGCTAAGGAAACAGTAATTGACATGCTAAACCAGTGGTTTGTCAAACGGTTATGATAGAACACACAAAGAAGGAAAAAAAAGATAGTGATGCAACACAAAACAGTCGTGTAAAATAGATTATTTTTAAATAAATGAATACTGCTTATAACTGTCCTACCTTCTGCTCAAGTGCCTCAGAGTACAGTATATAACCATTACAGAAAACACGTGCTTGAGTTCAAAAATAATGAAATCAAGACTTAATTAAGAAGATATTATCACAGCAAGTACTTCTTGAAAAGTTCCCACATTTGTTAAAGCACAATGTAGATTTCTAGACATTGTTTAAAAAGCTGCATGTGAGTTCACAAGGTCTCCCCAGCAACAGTAAGATGAAAATTTAACGATAAATCGTGGAAACATATTCAAAAATACTTTCAATGATTTTTTATAAGCAATAGGAAATGGTTTGTATTGTTGTATTTTATTATTGCTTTTATCTTTGAGTATCTGTATTAAACCAGTACTGTTGCTGTTTCACTTTATCTTTATCAAATGTAAGCCCTCCAAATTCCGTTGAGTAATCAGCAACATATCATGCCATGCGAACAGCCTGGCCTAATATAAACTCAACACCTTCTACATACTCGAATTCATTCCAATGTCTGTTAACAAAAATGGAGCCTGCTGGTATTACTTACTTGGGTTGCTTTTTGCGACGTTATGCAGTTTGTCCTATATGTTGATTTACGCCATTTCAAGACGCACAGATTGTAATCAGACTGCTTGTAACATTTTTGGCCTCTTCTAACGTTATCGAATGAGTCTAGAGTTATTAATACAAATCGAAATGGCACATGCTTGTTAAGTACTTATGGTATCTAGACATGGCGGGATGTATGGCTGAAATAAAGCGGCGCCAATTAACGTTATATCTCAGATTTCTTACACAGACAGCGGGGAATATGAAACTTATTAGTTTATATATACTACAGACGGATCATATCTGCCAATATATTTCGCTATGTCATTTTTTAGCTGCATGAAACATACAAAAGGGCTTCACTTATGGCAGGTTGGTATATGCCTTTTATGTTTTGAGAAAATTACACTACTATCTACGGTGTAATTAACTTCCTTCCTTACTTCTCAGGATTGGACATATACGAGGATTTTCTCCGAATAGAAATACACCTACCATATTAATGAAATATGCCTATCATTTAATGTAAACTTGTTTAAAAGTAATGATGAAATAGTAATTAAAACGAGAATTTTGTCTTCATGAAATTTCTTTCATGCACCTCTCATATATAATCTGAAACCAAGTGTCACCCATGCATTTCTCATGAAACTAGTGACATGATACAAAAACGCTCCATTACTTTAGTAATGAAGTGTAGTGTATACACACAACTGTAGCTAATAATGTATATCAAGCCATGGTCATTTGTATACAATTGATATATCGACATGTCCTCAGACCTCTCTGACAAATAACGTTTAATTTCTCAGTCAAAATAGTCTACCACAGAATGTGATTATGGCACAGACCAAATATGCGGCAGGGTTATAAACATGATTGATGAATGTGAAAAGCCTTATTCAAACTTATTTTCGAACATACCGGACGAAGAGCCTACACACGCATCAAGTCATTTTCCTACTGATTTTACTCAGTCCGACGAGGATCTTCTTTCTTCGCTTACTCAAATTGACAATGAGCTGTCCCAAAATAGCCAAGAAGCGAAACTAGATAGGTTCTAATGCCACTTTGGAAAACAAAACTATTGAAAATCGTCAAAAGAAACAGTGAGTATCTTAGTCTGAAATCATACTTTGATTCACCCAGATCACTAATTCTAAATGTATTTTTTAAACAAGCGTTTTGATTGGTTAATCGGTCTAAATTTGCGGCATATAAATCTACGATATACTGTCGGAAAGCCTAATCA
>JAULCC010278709.1:0-12237 GCA_032358795.1 Nuttallia obscurata | reverse complement strand
ATCTGTCATTGCAGTGCGCATATCTGTGATCTTATCGGTCCAGCTTTTTCCTGAAATTAAAACAAATATGTTTAAGTTGTCTACATGTACTTATACCATCACACATAGTTAGAATCAAACAGTTTCCTTATCTGTGAAACTTAAACATCAAAATCAGAAATTCAGAAACAAACTTACACCAGTTACCATATATACGTATGTAAGGTAATTATATAACCATCTACTTGGATCACTCGATCATTGGAAAATGCCTTAAAACAACCATTTGAACTAACTCAGACCATATTGTTTATAGTGCGAAAAAATATTTACATAATTTAAGATAAAACCAATAATTTGAATATAAACACGTATAATTATGCCCAATGAATCAATGTTGAATATAAAGTTGAATCTAGTTTATGAATGCTTTTAATGTTTATAACATTTTAAATTTGAGCATGAACTTGAGTTGAGCACGAATTTTTTTTATAATCACGAGACCTGATCTTCCTTATAGTCGTCGCTCTATAATAATCTTCTGAGGACAAGTTGACACTTTGGTGGAATAACTGAACGTTCATCGTATGTAGCATTTGATTTGCTGACATAGTTCAGCTAATCGGTACATCTTCTGTCCCTCATGATCTCATGTTTAAGACACGATATAATATTAGACATCTATCGTTTTATAAAACATGTTCAAGTAGATCTTGAAATAGATTTTAAAACCAACAGTTGATTTAACATTATGCTTTGCATAATATATAACGGCTGGATAATTGCATCTTGTCAACTTTTTTGGCTAAAAAAATGTAACTTAAGTTAAATTATCAATCGTGAGTTTGTATTCACACAGCTTACAGGGAGTTTATGTAATATCAATTTGTTACAACTTTGTTATGAACTTCCGTGTTGTTTTTTTTTGCGTTTCTGGGTTTCGGTTCCCCCCTACACTAAAGGCAACAAAACGCCCCATATCCGCGCCAAAGAGAGTGATCGATATAAGATGTAAGAACTTGTTTCGCAATAATTGTAAAAAAAAATAATTTAAACAAAACTAATA
The DNA here is from genome assembly GCA_032358795.1 of Nuttallia obscurata. Classification (NCBI taxonomy): domain Eukaryota; kingdom Metazoa; phylum Mollusca; class Bivalvia; order Cardiida; family Psammobiidae; genus Nuttallia; species Nuttallia obscurata. The sequence continues at coordinate 11,192 of JAULCC010278709.1, read as the reverse complement.
TAATATGTTGAAACTACATTATATTTTAAAATGATTATGTTTTTCCCATCAAATATTTGTTTTTTGAATGCGGTGACTAAGAATATGCGTTCAATGTGTACATAACAAACCTTTGGTAAATTTAAAACCTCAGAATATATTCACAAATCAAAAAGGTTTCCCTATCGTTTCAGATCTCTATTGCTTTGAAAACGTCCATACCAACAGCTGAGATTACAACTGTAACAAAACTAATTCTATTTTTCTGTACCTGCATATTCGAGTGGTAAAACGTTGATATCAGTGTTGGGTTGCGGCGGTCTTTGACTAGTCCAAATAGTGTCCACCAGCTCATTGCTAATCTGACGCATATTTATTCCAGATTCTCCGAGAGAATCTTCGTACGCCTTCCATTTGGCTACAAAAGTGAAATATTTGATTAGTTAGGGAGCACTAGGTGTTTTTAATTATGCAACTGATAATTAGCATACTGCCAATAAACTAGTACCTTACACAATGTGATACAAACCCCAATTCCCGTTGATAAAAAAACAGTATACTCATAATACTAGCTGTATTCTTACACATTTAAAGTTCTGTAGGAATTTTAAAACTCAATATTTCAATTTTGCCGTTGACATGTACATGTATAAGAAATGTACATGTATAAGAACATGCGAATGCTTTTTACTGGCATGAAAATATGTGAATGCATATATTTTCTTTATGTTACATATTAGTTAGTGTGTCCACAGTTTTACTTATGCCTCGCTCATGTGGACTGTTGTATTCCAAGCTTATTTTCTATTTTGTTTTATCAACATCACTTTTTTCCTAATGATGTTACATGAATTATGATAGACGGAAATAAAGTGTAATTAATGACTTGTTTAATTGCTGAGTTATCATACAACAGGTAGTGATTCTCTGTTATGGTTCACACGGTTTAATTTCTGGTATAAGTAAATCTTTTGCACGTGATATCTGCATTTTTATATAAGTATCCCCTTTTTAGGAATAAATTCAGACGGTCCTCTTGTTTCGCTTTTAACACCGTACAACTTCAGTACATTCATGACTTTGAGTCTTTCTTCTCTGGTATATACATAACACTAGTGAAACCTACAAAAGCACACATACAATGACTCAGATTGATATATATATATATATATAAATATATAAACACACAAATAAAGACCGATAGATAAACACAGACGTGTATACCTTATGTTTCCAGTATGGTATTATGTTATCCTCTATATTCACGTGTAGTATACAGAACATCGTTGTTAACGAGAAAGACCTGCAGCTGCTGGTCAGGAATAAGCTAGTACAAAACTTGTACGAACTGTTGACGACAGTGTCAGTGAACATCGGACTCGGACTAAATTACGGAGATATTCTCAAAATATCACAAGCACCCGATAAAGGAAAATGAACACGAACAATTACATTAAATAATTATACATTTCTCCTATCACTAGCACCCGATAAAATATACGAAACTAGCTTCAATCAGAGTTACTTGCTGTTCAATCTGAATCCAGATTGTAGACATCGATAGGTTTTGGTAAATGATTAATAGATATTGCAACATGAATAATGAGCAGACTGCGTACGATGGTAAGGTAGCGCCTGAACAATACCTTGACAGTTTATTTCATTTCATGTATGTCCTTTAAATCTACCCAATCTTTACAATGCACGTGAAAACCGGGTTTCCTGAAATCCAGGGACGGATGTATACTTTTATTCTTTAAATTGTGTCGACCTTTCGAAGAGAGTGCGATATATAGGGATCGCTTTGGCCATCCTTCCGCCCGTCATTCCGCCCGTCAAATAAACTAAAGTTGGCTATAACTTGTCATATATTAACATTTCTTCTTCAAACTTTCCAATTAAAATGCTCATGATAACAGATTTATGATGCCGCGATATTCTGTAGGTCAATGTCATATTGACAGAGTTATGTCCCTTTTTGTAACTAAATGATGTCATGGAAACTTAATGTTGGCTTTAACTTTTCCATTTATATTTATTTCTTCTTCAAATTTTCAAATTTTATTGCTTATTGCAACATAGTTGTTTTAATGCGACATTCTGTAGGTCAATGTCACATTGACAGAGTTATGTCTCTTTTTGTCATCAAATTTTGGCATAAAACTAATCATTTGCTACAACTTGTATATAAGTCTTCTTTAAACAAGTTTCAATTTGATTATGCCAACAGGGTCGTGAGTGACGCCACCAATTCTGTAGGTCAATGTCATATTTGACAGAGTTATGCCCTTTTTTTACTGAATTTTCTGACAAAGTGCAAGAGAGCGACACACGTTTTTTTCCTTAAGGAGATACGCGCGTATATCATGCGCCACTCTGCGGATATACTACATTAAAAACGAATACAATGATAGCAGACGAATTATCTGACCATATTCGTACATGAGTTAATTTTCTTTGGAAATTCCCGAATTTAATTGTTTTGCGTGAAATGTCAATGTAGCCTTAATTAAAGACCTAATTATCTCAAAATCTGCAGGAGGGATGTGCTAGTCATGTTTTATCTTACTGGTAATTTTGAAGACCATAAGTTTAGGCATTCAAAAGTTATAAACTGCACAAGATAGGTCTGTTGAAATAGAAAAACTCTCCAAAACTAGCACAATGTTCGTATGTACTTTGAAAAATAGCACGGTGACATATTAATTTCTGTACATTCTCTCTCTATGTATGAAATCAGCAATACAAATGTGAAGTTTGAAGAAATTCTTATGTCTAGTTTTTAAATTATGCACGTTTATGTGCAATATTTTCTCGTAAAATAAGATATTTCCGTGCATGAGGCCATTTATATTATTTGCTTATATTTGCTTTTTTCTGTAATTTCTTTATAAATGTTCATGCAATCTTATTTTGTTTGACACAAGTGTATTATCTGACATAGTAATAGAGTTGGGTTTGTGCAAAATCCACAAACAGGTTATAAAATATGTTTCATTGGTATTTATATATGGAATTTAGTTTTTCTACATTCGAATACATGCAAATTGTGCCATTGATTACATTTTCTAGAGCCTGTTTACAAAAAATAAGAACGGTGACCCTACTTTTTTTATTTTACTATGATGGTAAAATATATGTTTGATTACCACTTCTGCAAAATATCAAGCATTTCTTATGTCAAATTCATTGGGTGCGTATCCCTTTAACACCCATCTAGTTTTAAAATTTGCAGCTGATATATTTGTCTGATTAATTCTTAGATAAAGGAAAACAGATAGTTTATTTTTTCATAGAGAACAATAAAACCGTCTGCCAAATACAGTGAAGATGAAATCAAAACCCTTGTCTAGATATTCGAAACGATGGAAGAGTGATATACCATAAATAGAGCCCTAAGAGCAATACTGTTCTGGCATAGAAGCTACCACGTTGTGCTTAAGCATGTTTTTGTAGACTCGCGGAGCATATTAAGGTGTGTTGAGAGTAGCTATCCATGCATCCAAAATGACGATTAGCAATGAATGCGTATACATCAAATTGGCAAAGTGATAAGATTTACCCAAATCGTCACCCAGTCCTGACTGCATACATTTCTACACAACTTGTGCGGAAACAAGGACGACTACTCAGCCAGTGTTTAGATTTAAACCGTTATATTCGGATGTATCGTGTTGGCGTTGAACACGCAGTTGCTGATCTGAATTGTTACAGTTACATATCAAGTATAAAGCGACATCCAAAACGAATCTTGCTTGCATCACTTTTCTGTAGGTGTAAACAAGTCGAACTAGTTGTGTGAATACGTCTCACTACAACTGTTTTTGAATCTGAATTGTATGTAATTATCTAAAAACAAAAGCAAAGCGTACTTCATACATTCATTTATCATATGATTTATTCTGGAGTTGAATCCGCAAATGTCATATTGAAAAAAATGCGTATGATATTTCCCTTGGTTTTAGTATGTTGTCCGATGTTCACTCACGCTCCCGTCAACAGTTCGTACGAGTCTATTTAAAACGTGGAGAACTTACAACTGCTTATCAAGAACGGGCTAGCTCCAACGTATTGTCCAGGTTGTAACTCAGATTTCAACCATTCATCAACGGTTGGTACGTCATTCTCCCCTGCAAGAACAGCAGACGTAATTTAAATACATAGATAAAAGAAGTTTAGAGTATGATTATGCCTTTTTACTTACAATAACAATAAACTATTGGTCATGCCAAATATTTTAAAAATATCAATGAAGGATTTAAAATTCTGCGACGATATTTTTATTATCGTGTAGATTCCGCTTTACAAACATGTCCGGTCTTTTCGGTAAATCACTGTTTATGGAACATCAGAAGGTGATATGTCTGTTTGCTTGAGAGGTATACTTGCCTATTCCTTTCGTAGTCATAGACGACTGGATGATATTTTTGCAACCAATTTGAATCCAAATGAAACGCTGAATAACTCACAGTCTCATCAGGATCCAAACTGTTTGAAATCCTGATTACGTTTTGAAACAGCATTTCAAGAAATGTTCACTTGAACGTTGAGAGTGACGAAACCTATTCTGCGCCGAAAGGGTTAACAGAATATTATGTCACAGCTTTAAGCTTACATTACGATGATTCTGAAAAATGATGATGTTAAAATTTATTTTTCAGTTCATACAACATGTGACGCTCTTTTTCTTGTAACAATGTTCTCATCAACTATAAAAAGCAGAATCTTAAAATTCAGTTTGTTTAGTTCTGCTTTAAACCTAATCATTTCTTTTACATCTAAAGGCAATTTGAATTGATGTTTTTGTAATTGGTCACCGACCTTGTCTCATGAGTATCCAGCTACAATCTAACGTGTCCTCGGCCTCCAAAAAATAGCGCCCATCTGTCCATAAAGCTGCCTTAGTCGTAGTCACCACAGCAATCCCTGTGAACATTAGAAACACCCCTCTTACGTGTACAGTATCAAAGAACTGTGAGGTAAATGATGCTTTTCCCAGCAACTTTTTCACAATGTTTTGATATCGACTTTCTATACTCTCAATACTACCAATTATACCTTTAATCCTCAATATCAACGTTGATTAATTAGAAAGGAAAGGGATCATGTACTCCTATATATTGATCACTTTGATAGAAGAGTGGTGCAGTTGATACACTGTATGGTGACCGCCTTGTGCTTAGGAGTTAACGGGCTCAAGCCCAAAATGGTGCGTTTCTCCTGAATTTCATTATAAAACAAGCACTGGTCCTACCCAGTAAACAGGATCGAAAGTGTTTCTACAAGCCACAGGCTTCCAATATCATCGAGCTGACATAAATAAGTTTAAACTAAACTAAATATTTTAAAAGAAAGTTCAGTCTATTTTGTATGTTTCGTGATACTTCAAGTATGATGTTTCTGTTAGCTTATCCTGGTCGGATATTACATAAAGCTATTTATCAACCAGCGAATAGTATAACTACTACTACAATATCCAAACTACATAATATTTCTTTAAATAAAGAATAAACTATATATGTTAATTTCTTGCCAACTAAATTAATGTTAAACATGTATATGTGTGTGTGTGTGTGTGTGTGTGTGTGTGTGTGTGTGTGTGTGGATGTGTGTGTGTGTGTGTGTGTGTGAAAGAAACTTGTTAAACCCTAATGAAATAATCTAATGTAAACCATCATAAAAGAGTTTTTGAAATAAGTTTTTTGCTTCATAAACACAAGAAAAAACAAGTAATTTCAATGTATAAAGCGTTTTTAATTTCAATGTTACTAGTTTAACTAGTTTATAAAGTGGTAATAGTATGTAGCTATGCGTTTCCGCGCCTAGACTTTAACGCCTAGATGACTTCTTTTGGACTTAAACATGTGTCCTGATAATGACTACTCAGAACACTATCAAGCGAGACCACTGCTAGTACGATTTTTATTTACTGAAATACTGATTTAACACGAACCTGCTGATCCCTGGAACCCGGAAATAAATCCCCTACGCTTGTCATAGTCGGAAGAGTACTCACTCTGAAAAGCATTACAAGACGTAACTCTTTTACTTAATCAACGATTATCTTGACATTATTATCTAACTTGCTCTGACATATGGTATCGAAATATGAATCTAAAATTTAAAATCATATGCGGATTCAAAATTAAAATCTACCTCCAAAGGGAACTGTTATTTTTAAAACTATAATATGCATATATGTTAACTGAAGTTGCAATTAGTACAGTTAGTATAATAAAGAAATAAAGCTTTATGACATGGCAATATGACGTATGATAATGACAGAACAACTAGTAACCTTAATCTACATGATATAAAAACTTTAACAAGTTTTTCATTTGGCAATAAGTTCTTCGATTAAAGCATTTCATAACTTTATTGACTTTTCTGACGGAATATAAACCTGGTACTGATTAATACTACCCACGGTATATGCATCACGCTTTTATTATGCTGTCTTTAAATGTTTAAATGAAATGTGTCTTGTTATGGATATTCGAACATTTAAATATTCGGTATGTCACTGCTACGACAAGTCGTCGCTCCCCCCCAACCCTAAATCATATGCTTCTCACCTGATGGGCGTCCTCACTAGGAATAAGGTATGCTGTTATGTTGTTTGACGTAAATTGTGGCCGCAACATGTTTACTTTGTCTCGTGTGTTTACCCTTGTTGCTGGAGCTGTGCCATTCTGTGAAGAAAATACGTATCAAATAAAGAGTATGCGTATTGACTATTTCTAAGCTCGAATAACACTACATCATATTAGTTGAGTCGAAACGTATTTGATTTAGCTCGATTGTATTGAAAGCCTGTGGCTTGTAGAAACACTTTCGATTCCGTTTCCTGTCTAGAAATAGTACTTGGTGTCAAATGAAGGTCAGTTGAAAGTCAACCCTTTGGAGCTCTGATCCGCAACCTTATAAACGCAAGGCAGACACCATATTCACTAAGCCAGTATGCTCTCTGATTAGATTATATTGTATACGTTATATCTGCAATAAACAGATTACATTTTTGTAATTGTATGAGCAGTTGTCCGGTTTGATGATCCCCTTACCAGTAGAAATTTGATTTTTATTTGTTTGTTTATATCATTAAATTCACTTCCTGCCAGCTTGGGCTAATGGACGTCTCAGAGAGAGAGAGAGAAGTGGATACAGACAACTCTTCTCTAGACATTTTTGACCCAGTTTGGATATGCAGCAATCATGTATATATGAATATAATTTTTATCAGTTTTTTTGTGTTTTTAAAGAGAAATGGCCAAGTTTCTAAATTTATTTCTTAATTTAAGCAGATGGTGAATTGCTTTTATACATAAGGCAATCTGAACCAAAAGTAAGCGAATCGTTAGGGTGTTCTGAATCATGGGAAATATACACGTGTCAGTCAAATGAACCTTTTTATAGCATATTAGAATAATTGCCTTAGCTGTTGGCGTCATACTGAGTTGCAAAGACACATCAAACATCACTTGGGAATGATATATGTGACCTGTATTTGGCTAACGCTGTCCTGTTGATAATTACTATTATTATATACCACATTTCTATAGCACTCTTTTCATAAATAATAAATATTCAAGAGTGCTTTACATCGATCTAATAAAACATAATCATATATACGATAAAATAATATGAAATGACATGCAATTATATTTAAAAAGGACTCGAACGTGTTTCTACAAGCCACATGCTAATCATATTCAGTGTATGTTTCAAGTTGATAGGACTACGTAAATGAAACAATAAGATAAATATAGAACACATGCAGATGGCAATCTAAAGCACGTGCATGCATACCTGATATCAATGTTTGACGGATGTAATAGTGACACGATAATCAACTCTCGACTTGTTTTCTTCAATCGATCCATCCCGAATTTCCTTACAGTTGAAATGTAATGATTATATTCGTGGACGACCCGTTTTAGTTAAGAAAGTTCATACAATGTCACCATACAATTATGTTATAGTAAACAATAACGAATGAAAAGTACATGTTTAATATTTCATGGTTAGAATGTAAGCGTTTGATTAGACACAATAACATTGTGATAAAACTTATTTTATATAATCTTTGAGTGTTTTTGTTACTCTGTAATTAGTATCAGTGGTTGTATGATTTACATCTTTTCCGCATGTTGTCGAAGGTTTAATACAAACTTACTGGTTTGCAGCTTGGCCAGTTACCGGGCTCCAGGTCGATCACATTTCTTTTCTCTCTTGATGGTATACATGTCACCAAAACAACTGAAATGAAAGATAAAACGATTACAATCACTCAGTAGACAGAATTCGTTTTACAAACTGTCTTACGAATAATTTGCTTAATATATAGCACTCAATGATTTTGAAGAAATACGGTTTATAAAGATACGAAGAGGTCAAATCAAGTCAAGACGATTTATTGTGAATAAAGGCATCCGGCCCAAAATGCAGCGAGTATGTGATAACATATATGTTGTACAGAGCTGTGTCACGAAAGATAGTCATAACCTAAAGTATATAATTAACCAAAGACATTGCATATGTGCAAACATTTTCTCACACGCCCTAATCTTTCGAATTCATGATAGACTCAATAAATGAAACCACGTGATAGTGAGTGGAGTTTGGCTTTTAAGCAAATTGAATTAATCGATTTCACTTCTCCCACAGTATACAGTCCTGGAAACATGGCCGGGAAATAGCTAAATTTGAGCATTGGCCTTATCAACCACACTGGTCATAGATAACTATTCTAAGACATATTCGTAGGACTATACACCAGTTGTCAAGTAAAACACGCCTAGTTTTATTGTATTTTATATATTTTAAGAAATCATGGTACTCATCGTCTAAACATACACTACTAGCATGTCTAAAACAATGTGAACATGTTCTGTAATTTCTATCAATACCTAGATGCAACCTCAATGTTTAATGTATAGCTGTGAAAACAATGTTTTGGCTAAAAGAATTATCAATACTTAAATATATTTTAGTATTTAATTATGATTTTAAATTTTTATAAAAATCACATAGGGCTGTACTGAGTAACCTTGTAAAACTGACAATTAGGCACAGTGATGATATAGTTTGATTTAACAGATGTCAGAGTAAATAATTAAAGGTCCAGCACCTCATCGAAAACGTAGATTTATATTAAAGTGTTATACACTCCATTTGAATATATCCGGTGTTCTAGTTGTTATATAATGTCTCTTTTGTATATCTATTGCTTTTGAAATTATCACAAAAAAAGAAAGTAGATGAATCTCGACCATAAGGTATCGACATGCGCATGCGCCAGTTCGGTTTGATTTAGGTCGTAATTACTTGGGTGAACACAATAGAATTAGGAGGTCTAAAAGTTTTATCAATAAACTAATACAACAACCGAACTTCGCAAATAAACAATAGGGAACTTCAATTGTTATAGATTAAGGCCGGTTAATGCCATCTGTTAATCTGACTATACTTTCAAATGGTAGAGGAACTTTAAGTGTAGTAGGTATCTTATATAGAGAATATCTTCTATAGAAAATATCTTATATAGAGAATATCTTATAATGCTACTGGTAGACGTTGTAATAAATATTTTATTTGTAAAATATTCTTTTCCGACATTTTTTCTTATTTTCGATTAGTTGTTTTCTAGACAATAAATTATTGACGCGATGAGTGTAATACCAACAGAACACTTAGCTTATCAAACATTTAGATTGAAATATAGCTTACTTGACTATACTATCTACGTTTATAATTTATCAAATAATTTGCAGTAAGTGATTTGGACCTAATAAGCACTTTCTTTTGGTATATTTATAACTGCTTCAGGTGTATTTTATTGAATTATTGTTTTATTCGTACTAGATCTATATATTCAGCTGTAACAAAGTAAATATCTCACACATAGGTAAGTTATTTATTGAGTGCTCAATGAAAACGCAAAACCGCACAAGGACACTTCATCGTCATTGAAGTAATTTGAGAAAATATATAACCGTTGAAATATAGGTCAGTGAATAAGACAATAAAACCAGACAATGGAGGTATTCAAATAATCATATATCACATATTAAAATTGTATTTCAATTCGTGTTTTGTGTTAGATAAATACTCTTACATAATGGCATCAATATTTTATAAGTGTCAATAGGCATGACATTGGCGTTAAGTCCTTTACTAGTGACAATTTAAGAAAATCAATAAAAATCTAGATTTGTAAATTTTTTTGTTATAGTAAAGTCGTTCAACTTCTTTTATTTACATTTTACATGTCTTTGACATAAACAAAAGTGAAACACAATAACAGTACAACATATGAAACATCGATACATGGTGTCCATTGCTTAACTTGATATTCATTTTTTTAAATCTACAGATACCTATTGAATCAAACAATGTTGAAGGCTTATTGTTTGTAAAAAAGAAGTATACAAAAATATGAATTCTTTAATGAATAATTTACCCACATTATGTATTTGCAGATTTTATCTCTGATTTAGTAACCCTTTATAAATACAAAATCATTTAAGTTTTAAAATTATGTTAAAATTCTTACAATGATAACTCGATATGTTATATCTTATCATGATTGTTCGTTATTATTGTACGCTATTTTCAAAACCACTTGATCTTAAAATTGTAACTGGTCACTCTAAATGAGGAGTGACCGTTATAAAAAATACCAATAGTCTCCAACTACTTTACATTCTCGTAATTAACTTTTAACTTTTTAAAATTATTTTTTCGTAGTTCAGTATTATTAAAGACCCTTAATGCTGAGAAGAACAAACACTTGAATTCAAAATAATATTCCTGTATTATTGATGAGGAAAAATGTAAAACATGGAATAACCTCATATCACTTTTAAATTTAGAATTAACTCTTCTAATATAGCATTTCGAATTATCAAACTCATTTATAAGGACAACCCTTGAGTGCACTAGCCAGTGGTTAACACATCTTTAACATCCAATGCAACATATCGAAGAAAGGTGTCAAAAAATATTTATTTGATCCTGATTTTGAAAATGTTTTAACAAGTTAATCCTCTAGCAAACGACTTTTCTGAGACAGTAGATTGATATATGGGATGTTTGATTGATATGTGCTGTTAGGATGTTAGATTTTTATGTGACGTAAGAGTGGTATGTGATGTTAGAGTGGTATGTGATGTTAGAGTGGTATGTGATGTTAGATTTTTTTGTGATGTAAGAGT
>JAULCC010278708.1:4911-20186 GCA_032358795.1 Nuttallia obscurata | reverse complement strand
AGGCTATTTCTTGGTTAACCAGATTTTACCGTTTCGTCTAGCATCAACACCGATTGCTAGAATGTTTTAAATTGTTACATGATTGTTCCCTTAGATCATTCCCATCCACATATATAACCCAACGTACATTACAGCATGATCGGCTGGCACTCGGCTCAAACCGAAATAGATTTACGTAAACTTATGTTTATTTGTAGATTATGCCATATGCCAAACACTGTTTTAAGCAAACGCATTTTTAATTCTCGGTTAGCTTAGTGCACATGCTAATTTGCAAACCGCCAAAGGGGTTTCATACCCGATATTGTAAAGGTACTTGGTAAATACCAGCTCAGTGGATATATTATCGAATACATACAGTCTGGCACATCTAAAGACACACAAACAGTATCATTTATCATGGCCATTCAAATTGGTGTTGGCAAATGCGAATGCATTACACCGATCACTTCGAAAGGTTCCGCCTTTACATAGTCACGTACAACCGACCCTTGGATTCATGTTCTTGTGCTAAACAATTTTTTAACAGCATAATAGTTTATTGTATGTTTGTAACGTTATATATTAACGTATAACATGTGTTTTATCAATATGAACGACAGGACAATCATTGTCAGCCAAATGATATCATGCTGTTACATTATTCAGTTTAGATTCATCTTTTTCTACACATTTGTTTTACAACAAAATAGTTTATTATATATTTGTAAAGGTATATAATAACGTATAAACATGTTTTGTATCAATATGAGCGACAAGACAATCATAGTCAGCCAAATGATATCACAACTTATTAAGTAACATGGAACATGTCTAAAAATATTCGACTGATACTACAAGTAGCTTAATAAAGTGTCGTTAATAAAAAACAATATGACTCTTGTTCTCATGAAAGTGTGTCATATATGTATCTTTATTATGTTACATCTTACTGTCTGAATAATCAACCAGTTCTTTATACGAAGCTCAGTAAACATTCTTACATTTCACTTACGAGTAAGACATAGTCAGGTTCACTATGTCAATAAATTGAAGTTCGTTCAAATTTTTGGTAGATTAGCAAACCTATACATTTTTGGAAAGATGAAAATGAGACAAATTAAGTTATCGATGTGTACATTTGCGGAGATACATGTATGGCCGCCATTTTCAATTTTCAAAATGGCCGCCATGAAATACGTTTTGTTCTATCTCTGCTTCCAATCAACATAAAAACATAACTAAAAATGTTATTTCTATGTTTTCAGGTGCAAGCATTCCAATAAAGGGGTTAAATACATGTTTTGACAGAACAATAAGAAATATTGAAAGGTTATTGCGTCATATTACTTAAGTTGATAACAAACTTGGTAATCAAATTAGTGACATGTTTCGGATCTAAAGTAATTGAAAATGTTAGAAAAATATTCCCTTTAATGATCATTACCACAATCCAAAATGTCATTTGGATATTATAGGCTGTATTGTTTTCACAAAGATCTGTACATATCAAATTATGACGTCTACATGAACAACTTATTGACGCACAGTCAGCTTAACACTGCAACTGACTAACTCGACAATAGCTTTTATTTAGCCTCCAACAATATTATAGCAATTTCTGGTGACCCTTTTTTCCATGTCGGGTCAGGAGAATCCTTTCGGGTCAGTAAAGATTAAAATGGCGTCACATAGTTTTTGTCCGGATTACATTTACCATTTTTACCTATGAGTACTAAACAGACACCAGTGCAAGTGGTCACAAATAAATGGAAATATGTGTCAATTATGGGGATTTGATACTAACCATCTAACGCCTCGACCCTAATAGATCTTATTGACCCAACATGTATCCGTAAAGGGTCAGTATCATACCCAATAAATAATAGTGGAGCAGATAGAAAACTGGTATTTATAGGTAGTGTCTGATTGCTGTCATCCCATCAGTTAACATGTTCGAGGGGGATTAAACACATTTGTGACATGATAGTAGCTTGTCATCATATTCTACTCTGTTCTCTGATGTTTGCAAACTAGATGCCATCCTAGCTATGACATGCTGGTTATCAGGATACCACTTGGCATTTTGGTATACATATTTAGCCAAAAATATCCTTTACCTCCTGTGTTAAGTCACCATCTTCTGTTAGTGTCAGAACTGCTCTGACAATGTCCATTTCAGCTTTCATATAATATTGAAACCACTTTGTTTTTCCTATCTCTGATAACCACTAGTTATTGTCTTTTCCAGTGAATGCGTTGAAAACAAGTAATGCTATTGCATTATTTCTACCTAGCGCTCTCCAGATAGGCCCAGACTCCACTGTACTTGATACAATTTACCACCATGTATTTTTGCAGAGGCTGTCATAGAATACAGCTGCCAGCACCACGATACCCGTATCCAGAGTGAAATGACACTCTGTGTAATAGTGATCGCTGTGATGTTGCTGCTGCGAAGTAAAATATTAGTGACAGTCCTCATAATTGTTTGCATCAAACTGCATGTTTTGGTTGGTTCTAGTGTGGTCTAGTGCTGAAGTAATGACTAATTTTGGAGAGTTTGCATTGTTCCTGATTGTTGCGTCTCTGTTTCTCTGCTTTCAGGAGTCAGCTTTGTGTGTTTCAAAAACAGGGATAATCTCAATGAGTCCTGCTGTTTATGCCATGAGCTTGTATTTACTTACTGGGAGATAAACAATAGTGCGTGTCCCAGGTTTCTCATTCATCTTTTGCGCAAGCATCATTCCATCCACAATGGTAAATTTTGGATTTTTTCTTGCATCAGTTATGTTATCATTCTATACATCTCCATCTGGTACCTGCACGGACATCTTGGGCAGTTTTAGGATTTATCCAAATGTCTGGAGGTGCTTAGCCTAAGCTTGGAATTTTCAATGCAAGGTAGGATCGATCCATATGGTGTAAACAATACAGCGGATGTAAAGCAAACTCAAAGTTCCCAATTGCATTATTCTTGTCAATTTCATGATTTGACTTGCCAAGAACCACGACTGTACAGATCATCAGTTTTTTTAGCTGAACTGCTTTGTCACAGATCTTAACTGTTTGCTTTTTATTTCTAAGCATGCATGTGGTATTATTCTACTTCTTAAGGAGTGCCCACAGGTTCTTCATTAATGCATTCTGCAAAGTATTCTTCATATAGCGTTTGTCCGATGTCATCAATATTCAGGATATGTTGAACATATTCTTTTGGTATATACACATTATGTGTCATGAAGTTAAAAGTTTACCATCTTGAGCAACATAGAGATTCCCGTGCCTCAGTAGGGTAGTCTTGACCTTGTCCAAATGTTCATGCTCTCACCTGATTTGTCCAGCATAGCTTGTGGTATCTTACATCTTTTGCATGGACATTACTTGGAGTGATTTCGTTTTTTAATATTGGCTTTAACCCTGAGGCTTGGGCAATTTCGACCGCCACCCTAAATTAATAATCTGACTTTTTAGTTCTAACTGGATAGATGTTAGTCGTTTTCTATATGACAAAACAAACAACGATCGTTTGATAAAGGTTTTGATGAAGACCTGGTGAATGGCGTTGAAGTGCTCGCGAGGTTTGCTTACATCAATATACTTGTCCTTTTAAGGCCATTTTGTTTTCATGATATACTGACCTGTGGTAATAGAATGCCCATACCGGTTTCTAGCTTGATTCAAGGACACTTTAATTTTAGCTTCAGAATAGCAGGTCCTATGCTACGTATCTTTCACTTCGAGCATCATTTCTTTAGTGTATTCACATAGACGCCTCTGCGTAGCAATACATTCCCTGTTCTCTAGACGTGCTCTTTCTGCCGTCGATTAACCACTGGTAAGATTCTTATTTTAAAATATGAACGATTGCCATCTTGAAATAGCTCTTCTCTTGGCAGTGAGTGCACATTTTCCAGTCAGTAGACTCCTATGACATGCCTAAAGCAAAGTTCCTAAAACCAAAGGCTTTACTCATGACGAACAATGCACACAAAACACACATACATAACTGTAACATGTATTGGAAGTATGATTGTGCTCAGCACAAATAACCCTTTTATATTTCTCAAGCTTCCATCAATACACGTATATGGTAGAATAAGTTGCTGGAATAAACGAAACGATTGAAAAATAGTTTGAATGTCTCAAGAATTGAACAAATAATTGGTACAAAAATAAAATTAGACCCAAATATTGCCAAGCTCAAAATTTATAGATTTGAATACCCATTTCACTCTTAATGTTTGAAGTATACTCAGATATTTTTTTAAACCAAGTTCCAACCCTAAATTCCATGTGGTCCCATAGAGTCTAAATGTCAGACTGTTATCAAAAACTACAGAGTATGTTCTCTGTTAAAAAAAGTCTTTGAAAATCTACCTTCAACAAAAAGCCAAGATTCTATATACATATATAACCAACAGACTACTTTCAATGTAAAGTGTAGTTTAATGTCTGTCGACGTTTTGAAATGATGACCAGCCTAAAAAACCAGCATCACTATGAAACAACAGAAAGGGGTGAACATACTAAAAAGCAATCATACAATTCTTGAAAAACAAAATTCATTTGGTGAAATGTGTATCAAGTGACTTGCACTATTACAAACTTTTGGCAAGACGTAACTCTGTAATTGGTTGTTAATGTCAGAAGTCTGATAAGGCTTCAAATGCATTCCTTTCACTCAAAAGAGTAGAAACAGCTTACTAAATGATGTTGCTATAGTGGCTAGAAGTTAAGTCATTTAATATAAATGGCGGCCATTTTAAAGAAAAACAAATGGAAATCCTTTAAGATCAAATAAATTTATACAAATTCATGTTTATAATTATACTACCGGTAAATAAATAGCCTTAAACATAGGATCATCACATTCAACGAAGTTTGTGTTAATTTAAAGCCAATATAGCGCCAATAACCTATGTTATGGTGGCCATTTTGAAAATCCAAAATGGCGGTTCTCTTTTAATCTCTGCAAATGTAAACATCCATATTAAAATAGCCCATGCTCTAATGTTTCCAAAAATGTATAGGTTTGCTAATCTACCAAATATTTTAACAAAAATACATAGTGAACCTGACTAACATGTTTATAGCTTTTCGAATCATTTTTTCCCTTTAATGTGTATCTGTTTGTTGATATTGTCTGAGATCTTTTTGTATGTGATTTTCTCTCATTTTTTGGAAATGTTCATTAAACGATCAAGTATATGCTTGATATGTGTATCCGAATAAGGAAATAAAGAGAATTTATATATAAGTTGGCAATAAAAAGGTTAGAATCGCAATATCTAGTAAACAAACAACACTTCAGTTTATATGTAACTTACAAAGTAAATTAAAAACACGATTGTAGAAAACATTATATAACTAATAAAAAATTAATTAGTAATCAGATATTGTTTTCTTCTTCATATAAACAAAAGCTTAATTTGCCTGTTGTGTTTTCTGATAAAACACAAATTAATAAACATGGCATTATAATAAATAACATAAATAAGTAGTACAGGCACAGTAACAAAAGACGTACACTTACTACTGCAACTTTTACTTATTTCTCCTTGTGATGAAAATAATAAAAAGAAGTTGTTGATACATATTTTACCAGTCCCGCTGCTCGTTATAAGTGAGAACCAACAGAGATACGCGTGTAGAGCTGTAGTAAATTGGTATTATGCTTTGAGCTAAAAGCTGACAAACTACATAGCAAAATAATAATCGTAATGACAGGAGCTAGAAGCTGCACTGCAACCTAAATGATCAGCTAAGTATTCTGCACGGAGCTAAAAGCTTTCAAGCAACACAGTAAGGAGATAGTAATAATAATCAGGAACTAGAAGCTACCATGCATCCAAACGATCGGCTTGGTACTTTGCCTAGAACTTAAAGTCCACAGGCTACACAGCTAAATGATCATCGTAATGACAGGAGCTAGAAGCTGCACTGCATCCTAAATGATCAGCTAAGTATTCTGCACGGAGCTAAAAGCTTTCAAGCAACACAGTAAGGAGATCGTAATAATAATCAGGAACTAGAAGCTACCATGCATCCAAACGATCGGCTTGGTACTTTGCCTAGAACTTAAAGTCCACAGGCTACACAGCTAAATGATCATCGTAATGACAGGAGCTAGAAGCTGCACTGCATCCTAAATGATCAGCTTAGTATTCTGTATGGAGCTAAAGCTTACAAGCCACACAGTCAGAAGATCGTCATGATAATCAGAAGCTAGAAGTTACACTGCATCCAAACGATCAGCTTGGTACTTTGCCAAGAACTAAAAGCTCACAGGCTACACAGCTAGATGGTCATCGTTATGACAGGAGCTAGAAAATGCACTGCATTCTAAATGATCAGCCTAGTATTCTGTATGGAGCTAAAAGGTTACAAGCCAAACATTAAGAAAATAGTCATGATAATCAGGAGCTAGAAGCTCCACTGCATCCAAACGATCATATTGTTAATTTGCCTATAACTAATAGCGCACAGGCTACACTGCTAGATGATCAACGTAATAACAGGAGCTATGAGCTACTTTTTATCCTAAATGATCAGCTGAGTACTTTGCATGAAACTAAAAGCTCACATGCCACACATTAAGAAAAATCATCGTGATATTTAGGAGCTAGAAGCTCAACTGCATCCAAATGATCAACTTGGTATTTTGCCTTAAGCTATAACTATTGCAAGCTATATACACGAAAAACAACTTATAAAATAACCCCGATTAAACAGATTCCTTTCCATGCAGAGTTACTTTCCATAGATATTGATGAAAAGTGTGTTATTAATGATTTTTTAAAAGTCATTCAACCTTTCAGCATCTCTTATTGTGACCGACAGAACATTTCATAACTTTGGTGCAACTGATGAAAACCTACGATCGCCTTACTTTAAAGTTCTACTTTTTGGAACAATAAGTTGTTTAGAATTGTTCTTTGATCTATAATTTCTTGCTGGCTGATAGAGTTCTTTAACATAATATGTCTTTAACCTAAATCGGTGATTGGTCATGTGGAGTTTACAAGTTGCGATAATTGGATTCCTTTGTGCAATATTGGGTATACAGATGTGTCCTACGCTACTTTAAATACGAGAAACGCAATAAAAAAGACTAAAAATCGAGTATTTATCAGCACATCATTGTTGATAATCTGAACGCTGATGTAACAAAGCAAACCCCGTCATATATAATTGGAATTTGCTTATTTACACATTATTTGCACAAATGCGAATAGAATCGCTTGTATGGTGGTACACATTAAATAATAAACATTAATTAATTTACATCACAAGTCGCGTTCGTGATATTAACCTAAATATCGAAAGGCATTAGATATACCTTCCGAGCTGCGAAATGTAAACAAACCATAGACATCTGCTAAAATAAAATCAGAAATTAACACATTGATCTATCGATTACAAACAGATAGTGGATTGAATTTGACATACTACTAAACTACACATGTTCAGCGACAGTTTGTTCATGATTAATGCGATTGTAAGATGATTTTTAGCCTTATTATTGATTTAAACTACCTAAACTACTTAAAAACGATTGCGAAACAAGTATGTTTGTCTTATGCCAAACTTCACAACTTCACGCTAGTACCTACGAATGAAGGCCTTTTCGTTGTATTTCATGTGTCGGTTCTTCTACTTCTACTACTCAAAATGTTAGATTAAAATCCCCCTTTTTCAAATATATGTTTTGTTTGCATACTGACAAAGAAATAATCACACATTAAAGTCAGACAGTTAATATGTCTCATTTTTGTACTGACAAAAAATGTACAGATAAAATAAAAATGTATATAGAAGATATCTGAGCTGTTTTCACTTCATATAAAATTTTATAAGTCGAGTCCAGGAATCTTTATAAGCCAATCTCTGGCGAGTTTACTAAAGGAACCAGGACGAGTCTAATAACATTTTATGTGAAGTGAAAACGAATCTGATATTCTATTTGTCACATGACAATACAACAAGAGGTTAATAAGATTTTTATTATTGATTTTGTGACGTCATCCGTTCTTATATGTAACGCATTGTTTGAATCAGAAAATACGTAATGATTATATTACATCGGAAATACGGAACGCTATGTGATAAAAAACAATTACAGTTTATTATGAGAGACATACTATGATCCTTAAAATAGATGGAAAAGAACAGCTAAATCTAGTACAGAGTACAAAATTCCAGAAGATAAAACCCTATTTTTAAATATTATTTAATGTAAAAATCACAATAGTTAATGTTTAGTAAAATGACACATATGGTTATCTATAAAAAGGTTAGCATACAAATAAACCATAGTTACAAAGTTAGTTACAATGTGTATGTTATTTAAAGATCACACTTAAAAGGTTCTAGTAAACCGTTATAGTCAGTTAAATTGGATGCCTGACCACCAAATCTCCTCCAAATGCTAGAACACAACAGCTTACATGTATATTCAAGAAGGCAACATACATGAGAATGAATATATAACCTGGATATAAATTTACGCCATCATTTTAAAGTAGGAAATGGCACCACCAGCACACATAACAAAATCAATCCGTAACATAATTAATGTGTGATACCTACTTTGGCAAATGTCAGCAACGAAAAAAGGTTATTTCGTAAAACTTAACTGAACCTACGAAGGTAAAGGGTGTCTAGGTATTCATTGAAATTATAACATTTAAGTATTTGATCTGAAAAATATTGAAATAAAAAATATACATATAAAACAATTTTTTATATAAGCAGTATAAATACACCACAACTTAATTTTAAAAAAAATTATCAGCTCAGATAAAAGTTGTAAGGTAACAAAACTTTTAAAATTGAAGAGAGTGATGATTACTTTTGATACATATCTTACAATCGATAGTGCTTATTTTAAAGCTATTACAAAACTGTTTACTGCTCTAGATTTACGTTTCCTTTCAGAACTGATACCATTGCAGCTTTTGAAACTGATTTTTACAAATTTTAGTAAGAGAGGAGATACTTTATTCGTCAGATATTGAATAGTCTCTGACTTTGGATGTCCTCTCATTTGCTTGCTGTGTGAGTTTGCATCTAAGAGTTTCATATACCTTAACGGAGCATGCAGTTAATCTTATAATGGCTGTAAGTATGTACCGTTCAATTTCTTTTATTTTACGGGGATATACCACAATGGAATATAGCTAAGAAACTTCTGTGGTTTGTATAAATAAGATGCTTTTTAACATAAAATTCCATTTAAATAGCTTATGTGTCCTGGGTATATTACCCGTGTAATTATTTCTTTGTTCTATGAACGTGTTAAAGGTTTTGTGCAAAATTTATCATAAAATTAGTTTACTATATCACCCTCTGAACTTCCCGTTGAACCAATTAACAGGTTTGTGGTCTGCAAAAGCCAAGGAGTATGTTCATATGGGCGAAAGAAACCATTGTCAAATATTAGATATATACTATATATGTACTATTTCCTGATATATTATGAAGGTATCCTATCCGAATGGACCCGAACCTTCAGCCTACTAAGCGCAATATCAGCGGCATTTCCACCATATCACTGCGCCGTGTTACATATTGGAAAGTCTTGTATATCCTCACATAAGGATCTATGACACATTAATTCTACAGTTAACTCTTTTGAACTACAAAGAGTTAACACCTGAGCATCTGAAACAGTTATGGTAATAAATGTGATACACACCTTCTTTTATAGTTTCCATAACATCTTGTTCACATCTATGGTAACAACTTGCATGTCAAGATACACAATACGCTGGTCGACTTCATCCCTATTGGCTTTTGTATTAACGCAGAGCTGATAGCTATTTCTTGCAGAAGTATATAAAGTATTGGGAGAACGGATAACGATATCTAATGACTAGTCACTCGTAGACCGAAGACGTAAACATTTCTTACGGAGTTCGGCAATACTGATACTGGTCATAGCCATTTAATTTATATGTTTAAACAATAAGTGACTTATTCTAATACATAACTATGGATAATCTGTCAAACTACTTGATGGTTATTGACGGGATATCCGAGTCACAGAAGCTAGCGGTTTTCAGGTGGGACGACAATGAAACAGACTGTTCATACGATGGAAGTTGTGTTTACGGGCTGGATAAACGGGTTCAGATCAGCGTACTGTGTTTATACGTTATATCGCTTGTTCTTGCTGTTGGAGGAAATGTAACAATCTTGTACATCATCTTAAAATTTCTCAGCCGTAGCACAACCAAAATCTTCATCTGTAGTCTCTGTCTCAGTGATATATTACTGTTTTTAGTGTGTGTCCCAGTGACGGTAGTAAGCGATCTTATTTACATGTACTGGCCTTTTTGGTCTTTTCTATGCCCGGTGGTGACATTTCTACAGGTAGCTACAGTTTTGCAAAGGGCATTCACGCTCCTGGCTTTGACTTTGGATAAACATTACGTTGCGTGGAAGCCGCTTGGTCGCCGCCTGACCCACAGATCGGCCAAAATAACTATTCTTAGCATTTGGATTGTTTCGGGAATAATCGCCGCGCCCTCCTGGGTTAATTCGAAATTGGTACACATGGAATACGAGCCTGGTTCCAAAGGCCTTTGCACCGAGGTATGGACGAACTATTCCGCGAGAAGCAAATACAGTTTTTCCTTGATGTTAATGCAGTATGTTGTACCTGTTCTAGTTATGGCATGTTCGTACTGCCATATTGCCTGTATCATTTGGGCCAAGACGCCGCCCGGAGAAAGTAATAAAGACAGAGACAGGAGGCTGGCTAAAACTAAACGAAGGGTAAGCATATATCACACGTTTTAAATATCAATTGTAATTATATGTTCATCACACCTTTTTAACCTAGTCATGTTAAATCATTTTTAACTTTCATAGTTTCGCCTTTTTTCTTTAGTTATCTCTACGGCACCCAACTTGTCTCCGCATTAAGGACATAAGTATTTTTATGCGTTGAAACATTGGGTACACGAATAAAGTAAGACGTACTGATAACTTCAAATAAGAGTCCAAAGGGTTAATAAATTATAATACGCTACAACTGCTTCCCTGGTGATGTAATTATCTTCAGAATGCCGAAGCTATCTAACCCTGAAGAAACTTGCTTTTTACACATATTAGGAGGTAATAGATACATTTTTCTTAATGATTCTACTTTTTCTGCTTTAGCTCCTATTACCCTCTAAGGCAAAAGAATCACATGTAATGGCACTGCCTTTTACACCTTATTAGCTCTGTGTTAGCGATAATGGAGGACCTTTCCATTACAAAACAAAACTTTTGCTGCATTTTTTCTGCAAGAACATATATATTACTAAAAGCTTTTCTCGCTGTATACATAATTTATAACATTTCATATTATAAACAGTCGTTCTCATTGAAGACATGCTGATTTTAAAATATTACAACTTATATCTACAAAAATAAATATTGTTATAGATCTAACAGCCAGTTTTGGCCTAACATATTAATTTCTCATCCTGAAGAAGATATACAAGTTAAGGCATTTTCTTAAATAATCTTAAATAATGGCAACTTCGCTCAATATGCTATCAAATGACAATGATATATTCTCATGTATAGATTCGCACACTAAAAATTTAACCTCATCTCGAAATCTAAGAATAAGACATATAGTGTATTCATTTTGAATATATCAAATACGCCCTGCAATTAAAATGAAAAATAACAAGAAACCTTGATAAAATAGCAAATTGTCTGTGTAGATAACTCCCAGACTTCACCTTTGACGGGAATATTGACAAGTTACCGTCCTCGTCGTTAGATAAATTATAAATGTATCATTTAGGCAGCCAGTCAGTGCTCGAAATGAATATTTGTTCGGTTTGTTTTCTAGAAAATAATACAGCAAAAAATGCAACTTGGATATATTTGACGATACGGCAGCAAATAATGCCGACCCTCGTTAATTAGGCTTCATTTGTACACGCTTACATATAAAAGTCACAGGTTTACTTTGTTGAAGATCCTAATTAGGGAAATATTCACACTGTTCAAAACATATGCCAGAAGGCAATCCCAAAGGCTTATTTAAAAAAAAAACATTTTATTACATTCGGGAAAAATTCAATGTCTCATTCCTGGTTTAATTAAAGATTTGTCGCTGAAACATCTGATGGCTGTGGAGTCCATAATAAACAGTTTAATATAAGTTCTTATCTTAATTTTCCCATTTGATAAAACATCTGTTCATGTAATCTTGAAATTAACTTTTACCGAAATATTAATGTAGAAAATAACTATTAGAATGGAGAGTGACACAAAGAAAAATCCGTTTCTGTATTTATTAAAATAAAGGTCAACATTATATCTAGACAAAATGCCATAATTACAAAGTTTTGTCTGTAGTCTTCCATTCGCGGGGAATTCGGCCTTGATACAGATTTTATTTCCTTTTTAATATTTCTGAGAAATTAACTTCAATAAGTTTTCTAGTATATGGGGAAATAATTCTGCAAGGGGAAATTGACTTTAATGTAAGCAACGTCTTAGTAATACACGTATACTATGTTTTATATGTTCTTAGCAAATAATTAACCATCATTATTTTTCCTTTTTTCAGGCAGTAAAAATGCTAATGGTGGTTGTGATCGCTTACACGGTATGCTGGTTGCCACTTCACATCTTGACTATGATCGGCGAGAAGAACCCGAGTATTTTCAATTACCAAAGTGTACATTACATGTGGCTCCTGTCACACTGGCTAGCCACATCGAACTCAGCCGTCAACCCAATCGTCTATTTCTGGATGAACTCGTCCTATCGTGCGGGATTCAAGTACATCTTTTCATCGAGTAAAAGAGGATCAGGACGAAATTTTACACAGACATTTTGCTACATGATGAGAACAAACAAATTATTTTTGTACTTGACTTATAACAAATCTGATTCACAGTTGATGGCAGGTGAAACGTCGGACAGAGCAAAAACAGTGTCGACGAAACGTACTAGATTACCGTCATCACATGTGTCTTCTGAAAAGGACGAGGTAGAAATCAGAGTATTTGCGCGACCAAACGGTTACGTCATAAATAAAGAGTGTATGGACAGTAGTAATACCTACCAGTCTAGGATCTAGATTATGACTCATACCAGTCTACGAATACACAGTGACGCCTGCCAGCCATGACTTTGGACAATAGCGATTACGAGTCTAAACTCTTAAACAATGGCATATGTTTACACGTTCCTGAAACATTCCAGTCACAACTATGAACTGCCGTGTCTAACAATCATATATATGAGCAATGATGCCAAAGCGAGGTACTTTCGAGAACGATAGGGCGACACGTTATAGGGCAAACATCTGTCGAACAATCAGGACCTATTCGAAAAATAGATATATAAGACTTTAAAGGAATGGAATAATACGATACGAGAATATATGTATAAATTGTATGTCTTTTTAGAGAAATGTATGAATATCATTATGTTACAGGGGGTGGATAGACTAAAGCAACTGATTGATGATAGATGTTATATTGACAATTGTTATCAAATGAATATCTGAATTTGTCATACATGGATTTAAGTAACCAACATTATAATTACACTTACGATAGCAGTGAAATGATTTCTTGTGTGGAATGAAAAAACTTTGTAACGTTCTGGATAACGTACACGTGGATTATTTGTCGTACTTTCGTGTTGACGTTTGTTTTCGAACGGGTAACGAAAGGGCATTTCCTTTTTTCGAATTGTTTACTTAAATCACAATCCTTTTTTGTATTGGTATTGATGAAATGTGTAATAGTCAGTTTATCGTCCATTGTTCTTTAAGTTTATGTAAAGGTACGTCTTTCATCGTTCCAAAGATATGCTCATGATGTTTGAGTCTAGTTTCTCTTCATTTCCATTCGAAATGTCACAGGCTTCGTATTGTATTAGAAGTATGTTTCATTCGCTTTAGTCTGTACTAACATCTGTGCAACAAGTGACCTGAAACTCAAATAAACTCTCATATAATACACATTTAACCCTTAGCCTGCTGAAAAAATTGACGTCTGCTTAAATTGTCGTCTTTCAGAATTTAAAAACCATCGGATTCGCTTAATATTTGGATAAACACTTGGCCGAGTGTCAAACAGCATGAATCCTGATTAGACGCAGAGTTATTCGACGTCTAATCTGAATCCAAACTATTTGCAAATTCTATTACGGTCGCCCTTAGCAGGCTAAGAGGTAAGAAAAAGAGAGAGAACGAGTGATATGTATAGTTCTTTGATACTTAAGCTAAGTTTCGTGATATGTGTTGGTTTAGTTATCACTGTGATTGTATTCTTTTTGCAAGGCTTTATGGTGAGATGTGGCTATTAGCTTACAAAACATTTTCTGATAAAAAAACACCAGAAATATATTTTGTTTACTTTCCAAGTCGATAACGCTATAATGGTTTCCTTGTTCTATTTTGAATCAACCTTAAAGGTAAAAACTTTCAACAATTTAGAATTTTGCTTTTTGACAAAGATCTATTTTATGCTTTAGCTGGTGATTCTTTTAGCAATACTACTACATTGTGATAAACTTGTAATGAAATGATTTTAAAGTTATACTTGTTTTCTCGTTACAAAATTTTGTTTACGCACAGCAAAGGAAAATTTTTAAAATATTGCTCTCTGTCTATAGTTTCCAACGTAACTTCTCCGAATCCTGTGTGTTTTCTCTATGTCTAACAGCTATTTTTTAACGTAAACTAAAAGTAGAACAAGATGTTTTTTTTGTTATCTGATGAAGAGCTGGTTTATTATTTCAGTGATCTACTTTGACGTAAAGCTATGTTTTAAATGCTTAATGGCAGCATAATGGCTGCTTAATGGTTTGCGTTCATATATAACTTTGTTGTGATGTATATTTAAAATTTTGCATGTTTAGCTGTTTTTCGTTTATGTTTAACTGTAACTTATATCCTGTGTCCCCAACTGCTCAATTGGATATAAGTATGAGTTGTTTCCGGACTCAGATGTGGGTAAATCCCCATACGTGTCTAGTTATTGCATTTGCCGTATTGTTTCGCTTTGTTAAAATTCATCGGCTTGTGTTATTTATTCGATGCGTAAATAAAGTATGTGTGAAATATAAATAAGTTTTATTGTGTTTGATTTTTCCCTGAAAGTGACATTTATTTGTCATCTGTAACACTGTTATCTACAATCACCATTTGGGCTATATTTTTGTTTAAGTGAAGAAGGTATCTACTATATACTTTACTCGATGGGCTATATTTCGTTTATGTGAAGAAAGGATCTACTTTATTCGATGGGCTATGTTTTGTTTAT
>JAULCC010278486.1:0-12240 GCA_032358795.1 Nuttallia obscurata | reverse complement strand
GATGGTAGTTCCACAGCTGCTGATCATGTGGTGCTTGATTGTTTAAGGAATGTTGAACACTGCTGAGAGGTGATGGTAGTTCCACAACTGCTGATCATGTAGTACTTGATTGTTGAAGGAATAATGAACACTATTGAGAGGTGAGGGTAGTTCCATATCTGCTGATCATGTAGAACTTGATTGTTTAAGGAATGTTGAACACTGCTGAAAGGTGATGGTAGTTCCACAGCTGCTGATCATGTAGTACTTGGTTGTTTAAGGAATGTTGAACACTGCTGAGAGATGATGGTAGTTCCAAAGCTGCTGATCATGTAGAACTTGATTGTTTAAGGAATGTTGAACACTGCTGAGAGGTGATGGTAGTTCCACAGCTGCTGATCATGTAATACTTGATTGTTTAAGGAATGTTGAACACTGCTGAGAGGTGATGGTTATCCATTACTGCTTAAAATGTAGTGTGGGCTTTAGGAATATTGAATTCTTTTTAGAGGTGATGGTTGCTCCATAGCTATTCAAAAAGTAGTCTTTGATTTCTATAGGAATTTTAAACAATGTTGGAGGTGATGAATGTTCAATAGCTGCTGAACATTAGTACTTAAAGCTTTAAACATGTTAAATACTGATGAAGGTTGATTATTGTCACTTAGCTGCTAAAAATGTAGAACTTGATTTTTTAAGGAATGTTTAACAATTCTGAGGGTTGATGGTTGTTATATAGCTGCTCAAAATGTAGTCTTTAATTGCTGTAGGAATGTTAACATGTTGAGGGGTGATGAATGTTCAATAACTGCTGAACATGCAGTACTTAAAGCTTTAAACATGTTAAATACTGATGAAGGTTGATTATTGTTCCTTAGCTGCTGAAAATGTAGAACTTAATGGTTTAAGGAATGTTTAACAATTCTGAGGGGTGATGGTTGTTATATAGCTGCTCAAAATGTAGTCTTTAATTGCTGTAGGAATGTTAAACATGTTGAGGGGTGATGAATGTTCAATAATTGCTGAACACGCAGTTCTTAATGCTTTAAAAATGTTAAATACCGTTGAAGGTTGATTATTGTTCTTAAGCTGCTGAACATGTAAAACTTGATGGTTTACGAAATGTTTAACAATGTGGAGGGGCCATGGTTGTTATATAGCTGCTCAAAATGTAGTCTTTGATTTCTTTCGTTTAACTCTGATAGTTTAGTTTAAATTTACTTATTATAGCTCGATTTTGTTCAAATCCTTTGCCTTGGAAAAACACTTTCGAGTCTCTTTGCTGGTCGGAACCAGTCTTGGTGTCAACAAATGAAGGTCAGGAAAAATGCCCTCTGCGGTGATCGAACCCGCAACCTAATGAACAGAAGGAGGCGCCATATCCACTACGACACTGCGATTTCTGTCCTCTGTTGAGGGGTGGTGATTGTTACATAGTTGTTGAACATATAATAATAATCGATTGCTGAAGGATTATTGAACTCTGTTGAGGGGTGATGATAGCTGCATAACTGCTGAAAATGTAGTTCTTGATTGTTCTAGAAATATTGAACACTTTTGAGGGGTGATGATAGTTCCATAGCTGCTGAACATGTAGTACTTGATTGCTTTAGAAATGTTGAACACTGTTGAATGGTGTTAATTTTTCCATACTGCTCAAAATGCAGTACTTGATTTCTCTAGGAATATTGCACTCTTCTGGGGTGGATGATAGTTCCATAGCTGCTGAACATGTAGTACTTGATTGCTTTAGAAATGTTGAACACTGTTGATGGATGATGACTTTTGTTTAGCTGCTGAACATGTAGTACTTAATTGCTTAAGCAATTTTAAATGATTATAAAGGGTGATGGATGTTCCATAGCTGCTTGATTGCTTTAGTAAGATTAAACATTTATAAGGGCTGATGATGGTTCTAAAGCAGCTGACATATGTACTTGCTTCTTTAGGAATATTGAACTCTTTTTAGAGGTGATGTTATTTCCATAGCTGCTCAAAATGTAGTACTTGATTGCTTAAGGAATGCCATAACTTCCTGAGGGGTGATTGATGTTCCATATCACTCAACATGTAGTACTTGATTGCTTTAGGAATGTTAAATACTTATAACGGGTGATGATTGTACCACAGCTACTGAACATGAAGTACTTGAACTCCTTTGAGGGGTGATGATTGTTTCATAGCTGCTTAACATGTAGAACTACGAATTTGCTCTAGAAATATTGACTTCTTTTTAAGTTGATGGATGTTCCTTAGCTGCTCAACATGTAGAACTAGTTTGCCAAAGGAATGTTTAACTCTTTTGAGGGGTGATGTTGTTCCATAGCTGCTGAACATAAAGAACCTGATTGCTTTAGAAATGTTGAACAATGTTGAGGGGTGAGTATTATTATTTAGCTGCTAAAAATATACTTCTTGATTAGGGAATAATGAAAACTTTTTAGACGTGATGATTGTTCAATAGCTGCTGCACATGTTGTACTTAATGCTTTAGAAATGTAAAATACTGTTGAAGGTTAACTATTGTTCCTTAGCTGCTGAACATGTAGAACTTAATGGTTAAAGGAACGTTTAACAATGTGGAGGGGTGATGGTTGTTATACAGCTGCTCAAAATGTCTTTGATTTCTTTAGAATTGTTTAACTCCTAATGAACACAAGGGGGCGTCATATCCACTACGCCACTGCACCCTCTATCCTCTGTTGAGGGGTAATGATTGTTTCATAGTTGTTGAACGTAAAATAATCAAGGAAGGCTCTTTTGAGGGGTGATGAAAGCTGCATAATTGCTGAAAATATAATTCTTGATTGCTCTAGGAATATTGAACTCTTTGATGGAGATGATAGTTCAATACCTGCTGAACATGAAGTTCTTAATGCTTTAGCAATGTTTTAAACTGTTGAAGGTTGACTATTGTCAAATATATTAAACTCTTTTGAGGGGTGATGATTGTTCCTTAGCTTCTAAAAATGTAGTACTTAATTGCTTTATGAATGTTTAATACTATTGAGGGGGGAGAATTGTTCAATAGCTCCTGAAAATGTAGAAATTGATTGTTTAAGGAATATTAAATACTAATAAGGGATGCTTTCTCCCCAGCAGCTGAACATGTATTTCTTGACTGCTTTTGGAAATATTGAACTCTTTTGAGGGATGATTATTGTTCCTTAGCTGCGCAAAATGTAGTACTTAATTGCTTCAGGAATGTTAAATACTAATAAGGATTGATCCCTAACTTCTGAACATGTATTACTTGATTACTTTAGGAAATATTGAACTCTCTGAGGGGTGATGATTGTTCCTTAGCTGCTGAACATGTAGAGCTTGTTTACTTTAGGAATGTTGAACAATGTTTTGGGGTGGTCGTTGTTCCATAACTGCTAAACATGTAGAACTAGTTTGCTCTAGAAATGTCGAACATTGTGACGGGATGATTGTTCCATACCTGCAGAACACGTAGTACTTGATTGCTTTGGGAATGTTTGAAAATTTCACAATATCA
Source organism: Nuttallia obscurata (assembly GCA_032358795.1). Taxonomy (NCBI): domain Eukaryota; kingdom Metazoa; phylum Mollusca; class Bivalvia; order Cardiida; family Psammobiidae; genus Nuttallia; species Nuttallia obscurata. Next base: position 8,759 of record JAULCC010278486.1, on the reverse strand, counting down.
AATTGAGATGTTAGTTCCAAATCTGCTCAACATGAAGTGCTTTGTTAATTTAGGAATGATTTACAAAGTTGAAGGAAGGTGTTTGCTCCATAGCTGTTTTTCTTGTAGTTCTTGTTTTGCTTTCAGTGCAAAGAAGGGGTTCTTGTTCCATAATTGCTCAACATGCAAAATATCTTGCAAAAATATGAAACTTACAATGCTTTCATTTATTATCTTTAGTGGCAAGTATATAACTTACAGACCGGTCGTTCAATGTGTATATGTCTTTAAAGATATAACAGAAATGCACAAGAAAAACGACACCTGTTCAGTGTACAGGTATACATGTGTAGTTTTATCTATGCCGACCGTGTTACTCCCAAATGTTATTTGGGTTGGGCGAATAGGACGAATAACTGACCTATTTCCTTTGCTTATCGCTTATGGTTTGATTTGGTTTCTCGTTCAAACAACTCGGACGAGTCTCCATTTTTATGTTGAATTCAACTAAAGGTATTCGGACTAGAATAGAAACGCCCCATTCTAACTCATTGTAAAGTATTTTGTTAATTGTGATTCAAAGTAAGAAAAGAACAATTTTATTAACAAAACAGAATTGGTGATTAATAAGACAGCATTTTATGGTCATGTTAGGCGTTATCTTTTTAATCGTTTTTAAGAGCAGTTTTACATTCCGTTTGGTCGTCTCTGCTTGTAATTACAGTAGCTAGACTAGAAGTCGACCCATGAAAACGCCCAAGTTACGAAGCAGATACAGTTCGATGCTTGTCCCCTCCTGGTGAAGCGCTGCTGTCAGTTTCTGGACGATAATATGCTGCTGTCAGTTTCTGGACATCGGAGAGGCTGCCGTTGACGTTGACCGTAACCACCTTTCAATAAAAGGTTCTATCGAATTACATCTAATAAAAATTAATATCTTCAAAACATAGTTTGACTCAAGAATAACCCCCAAAATACTTGACCAAGTAATATCTCGACAATTATTTGGATCATTAGGATCATTTGTCTTGTAAAAAGTGTTATATAGACAGCTAATATGTGAATTATTCACTTGTTTTGATATTTAAAATGAAGTGTATTGTTGATGAGCACTTGTTTACCTGTAATTTCTATTTTTTGAATCTTAAAGAAGTTGATAGATCATTATACAAAGTTGTAGAATGTTCAAGAAAATTGAGAACATTGGAATTTATTCAAGAGAGCTAGTTTAAGCATCAAACTTGTAAGCAATTGTCTAATTATTTTTAATATATTATCAAGTAAACAGTAGATAATTCTAGAATTTCAGAAAACATATATAAAGGCTAGAGAAGTTGGATATCTTTATCTTTGGTATCTTTGGCATTGCATGGAGTTACCTTGTGAAAACTTTTGATTATTCTTTGGATATTATTTAGTGACAAAATCTTTGTGGATAAGTTGGATTTATTCAAGAATAAAGATTTAATTTAGAAGTACTCAGGAACTTTCTAAAACTGGATCAAAAAGGACATTTAACAGGATCAGAATTATTTTGGATATTTGGAGTTGTGATTTAGGTATTTGTATTTTTTTTTATTTTTGTAATTCTTGATAAATAAATTTTGTAAAGTTTGTTGCTGGCGTTGTCTTTATAGTTACGCCTGGCTCATAACATAATGAACTATATAACCTTTTGGCTAGATAACATGCACATATTCAGAGCTTAAGTTTTGTATATTCAACTGCCTTTGATGATATAAAGATATTAAACAATTCAAATGTTGAGATGCTTAAAATCACCATAATCGCTAAAAGAGTCTACGTCCTCTATAACGCGCTAGTGCTTATTTCAAAATATACACTTGCAATCTGACTTGGGAATTCATAAATATATACATATAACAATATTTTTTGTGATTAAAAATTAGAAAATTTGATCATTTATGAGAATTTATGACTGATTTTACAGTATTTTATGGTCACCTTTTGCTTAAAATTTTGAAAATCTATACTGTTTGCAAAGATTATTGCGGCAAACGACGATTTTGGACTTAAATCTATGGTTTGTGGCTGCCGGGGCTATATCTCCGTCCCCACTCCAACAGTTGTGCTGCAGAATGCAATTGCTAGCGTTCATGACGTTCGTCTGTTGACACGGATACGTCCGTCGGCTTTCGACATGTTGAAACTTGACTCGTCACTAAATCCTACATTTTGCTAGCGCTGACCGCGATTGTTGAAAGTCAAAATAACACGTTGTTGACGATGACGTCCCGTAAGCACTAGACCATGGTAGGTTCTTTGGCAGCTTATCCCCCGTTCTCTAAGTTGATTTCACGCCGTATGTCGACTTACATGGCATCCATGGTTACCTTCCACTTAACGTGACGTTGATTCAGCTGTCTCAAAACTTTCATGTAAATGACGTTGACTTATGTAATTAGTTTGATATACTAACGTTAGACCTGGTCTATCTGAACGTGGCCTTTCGGCATAGGTTCCCGTATATCTGACACGTCAAATGAGACGTAATATTAGTGTAGCAAATACCCTCAGGTTTAGAACACCCGACCGGTCTAGAAATTGCAACAAGCTATGTTATATACCAAACTGTTCGTTAAAGTCTGTAGATTATGGAATGAAGTCTAATTTAATCCAAACTCGTCTCATGTAAGAGAAATACAAGATGGCGTCAAAGATGGCGTCGAAAATTTCAGAATCGGCTTCTTTTAATTAAAGTATTATTTTTCTGTAGGTTTAACATATATAACAAAAATTTCTCTTCTTTAAGAAAGCTTATTCATGTTTCCCAATTACAGTACCTTTATATAATTTTAAATGTAAAGGTCAAGGTCAAATTAAATGTCAACTGTACTGTTGTTGATTTTTTTCCATTTGGCAGGGTATGTATCGTTTAAATAAGTTAACAATTAATAAATAATACTTTTTGTGTGTAAACATTGAAAATATAAAGGATAGTTGTATTTTTCAAAGTAAGATAAGAATTAATTTCATCGAGAGGAAAGCAGAGTCTATATTTTCACGACTGGCGAAGCCAGGAGTGAAAATTTGGCCTTTGCTTTCCACGAGATGAAATAAATTTTGTTCTTACACTGAAAATAATACAATTATTCTATTTCTTATATGCTTGTAAAGATATTTTAGTGCCAGATCTGAATGAAGGTACTGAACATAAATTGGCGCGAAACGACGTCAAGTTTTCGACGTCGGATTATGACGTCATAACTGTTTTCAACCCGGCGTGTAAACGTGTAGCACAGGGCTACCGTATGAAAAGGGTTACAGCGAACCGGATGAGTGAAATTATAACTTATAATTTCACCGGTAGATTTTAAGTTTATAATTCACTGAGAAATCCCAATAATTAATGGAATAACATACAAGGGGCTTTCTGAAAGTTCTGATAATGGATCTGGATTTATTAAACCGCTACTACCTGCTAAAAATCTGTCTAGTTGAGTCCCTCAAGGTGTTCTCTTATTACCTGTACACACTTTTTGAGGCGTTTAATCCATTCGTAAAGTGCATTTTTATGGTTCGACTTGGGTATACTGCTAGTGCATTGGTGCATAGTACACTCACATCTATACGGGACTAAACACACCGAACCCTGAGACACTGGTTGATGCGTGGAGTCAGCTATAAGTCACATGGTGATAGGTCTGGACTGTATGGGGGATGTTGTAAAGTATGAAGTCGGATGGTTTGTAAATAATCCCTCACGACGGCATAGTTTTGAACTGGGTCGTTATCATGGAGTAGTTTAAGTACCCTCACTCCCGTTCGTGGGTGGTTCTCTGTGTAGTGGTTAGGGACGGATGATAGAATATGTTCAGCAAACATCGTTCCTGTGACTATGCTGCACGGTTTGACATGAATCTAGAGAACAATTCAACGTCCGTCAAGGAATAACCATATAATACGCACTTAACACGCCTGTAACACTGGGCTATCTGTGGCCTGTCTCTATTTCCCCCAACCCACACCTTAAGGTCTTCCTCTCCTTCTGGCTCGAAAAATGACACCCACGTTTGATTACCTGTCACGCTGTCACGATAACCGTCTTTCATCACAGTTTTCGTAAATAGTCAAGAATTCCGAAGCATTTTGTGCCCGCTCTTGTTTTTAGGTCAGTCTGCAAATGGGGCATCCATCGGACACAAACTTTCTGAGCTTAAGTCTTTTCTTTAAAATTGTGAAAACCATCAACGAACTAATGCCACATATGTCCACTAACTCATCCACAGTACAGCGCGCATCCTTTTACACTGCAGTTTAAACGGTGGTTACGTCATTTTTACAAATTGCCGTTAACGTACACCCTGAGCGTGGGTCATCTTCAACGGTTCGTCTGCAATCTTTTAATCGAATTTACAATCCAGTAATCATAGAATACGATAGAGGATTGTATTAATATACTTTATCTAAATCGGCTTTTATTTCCTACGGCGTACAATTAAGCAACGACCGTATTTTTATATAGACTCTCTGCTCTTCTTTCGCCATATTTGTAATTCAACACTTAAATTCTAGCAATGTCGGACGGGGCCTCCGTGGTCGGGTGGTTATAGTCGTTGACATGCAATCTCTCAGCCCATCACCGCTGTGGGTTCGATTCCCGGTCTGGGCACTTCGGATTTTTTAAGTGAGGAAGCCTTCCAGCTGGCTTGCGGTAGGTCGGTGGGTCTACCCGGGTGCACTCTGTGCCTGAAATAGTGTGCAGAGGTCCCCCGGGGTCTTCCTCCACCTGTAATAAGCTGGACGTCGCGATATAAATAGTGAAAACAATTAGTAGTGAAGCCATGTTCCAAAGGCTATTGACAATTAACTCATACAAGAAAGTGTCCTCCGAGCGTGTGTTTTCATTCGGAAATACAATGATTCCTTTGAGTATTTTCAGAAAACGGAAACATGAATAAGACAAAGAAATCTGTCTTCATGCATAAGCCTGAGGAACTTCTTCAAAATACCCATGTAGGAATTGAAAAAACTGATTTCATCAACATATGACGGTTTGACAGTTAAACAGCCTATGCAATTGCAAAATCAGTATGCAACATTCAAGGACATGGCAGCTGCATTTTTACAGTTCATTCTGATGAAGGCCAACACTATCAGTGGAATAAGGTCTTTACTCGTTGTTGATAAATAAAAAGAAGGCACTCTTAAGTCTGAAGCACGAGAGGGCAGAGGAGAGATACCCACTTCTGAGCGGATAAACGTGCATTGTAATATGCGACGTTCATAAGATTGGAAGATGTTTCTAAGCCACAGACATAACAAAGAAAGCTTTATAAAGTTCTACACAAGATACATGAAAGAAAATGCTGGCAAAGAAATATCTGATGAACAATCAAATATAAATTTCGTAGAATATTGTTCCACTGGATGGTGATACCGCATGCGGATTTTATGGGAAAGGAAAGGAAATGGTATTCAAGCAGATGATGGCACGTGCAACTCAATACCAGCAGATGAAAATAATGGGAGAAACCATGAACTTGACAAATACGCATTCGTTAGTATGTTCTCGATTTACGGTACATTTGTATGGAGGTGATGGTATAATTTCGCTGAATAAGTTAAGAAGCACGAGGGCTCAGTAGTCTACCCATCCCAGAAATCTTCCTCCAACTGAGGACTGCTTCATTCTTCACTGTCTCAGTTGTGTTTACCAAATTTGGGTCTTAAAAAAGATGCTATGCACCCACTACATGAGCTACCTCCACCTTCAGAAATTGGAAATGAATTCACTGGCATTTGTTCTTGAATATGGTCAAAACTTAGGAATCAGTCAGTTGTCAGTTGCAGCCCTAGAATTGCGGAATTACATGCCATGCGAATGTTCAACCTGCGGTGAAACTTGCAATAGTTTTGTAAATCAGCTACCATATATATTAGCATGATCATGTACAGGAAATCTAAGAACCGAGGAAATGTCATGCGCCAGTATACACACTGTCGTCTGTTTTCAGTCAGAACATTGACAGCTCAGAAAATGAGGACTAACCTTAATTCAGATTGAGCAAGCAACTGTAAATAAGCACTTTTGAACGTATTTACCATATGAAAAGAGTGCTATATAAATGTGGTATAATAATAATAATAATAATAATAATAAAATAACAGCCTTAAGGTTTTAAGCTTTCATAAGAAATTTCTTCATCAGGTAATGATTCCGTCATAACATATGTTGCATTTAACTTTGACCTAATATGAATACTGAAAATATTGTCAGAAATGGAGCAATTTTTCCAATTTTTTTCTTCAAAAGCCATTTAAAGATCTATTATATTCTGTCTAGTTAGCATATGATTTCATTATGAATAAGTCTTCAAACATATTATGGAGTAAAGTTCATAACTTGCTTTTTTCAGCTATACGTCAGAGAGCTTAACAATTCTCCAAAGGTGAAATTCATTTGGTTTGAATGTTTTTGATAATTTATTTCAAATTAAGGTTTATTGCTTAACACATTTTTGGTCATGTTGAGACTTGTAAAGTAACGAGTATCAGATTAAAATGATAAGTTTCTAGGCAAAAGAGAAATGCCATTGTAACTGTAATGAAAGTATTGTAGGAAATGGAACATTTGTTCACTATAAGCAATGCTTTATTTCCAACAAGTTGTTAAAAGAATAATGATAAATAAAAAAAACGTGGCCACTAGGGGCGATGCCAGTTTTCCTTATTTATCTATATAGAAAACTTTGAAAATCTTCTCTTCAACTGGTGATGGCTTGAGTGGCTGGCTAAATCATGCATGAGATTTCGGTAAGGCTGCCTTAGAACTAAATCTCTTCATCAGCAACTTCTCAACCATGCTGTCGAGGCTTGCAACTGCCAATAAATGTTCTGAGTCCTTAGATACAGTAATAGATAATTTGCAAGATTCTTTATACGTTGTTAAGCGATCTGGGTTTTCATCTGGGTTCTTCAAGCTCCTTTGAGGTTGTCAATCTGGCGCTGGTCTAAAACTAAACCGGTTCCCTCTTTAGCCCTGCTTTTGCAGGCGTCTTCTCTAAATAATTCTGTACGAAGATTGCATGTCTCTACATAAACAATCTGCTTGTTACCTACATACTTGGTGAACCTGTCATTCACCGATTCATCATATGATAAGTGTCCCATACTTGTACTCTTAGTACCTTGATTATCTTCATAACCAAGAAGGTCAACACGTTCTTTCTGACCTAACAGTAGAGAAAGCACACCTGAGTCTTTATACACATTTTATGAGCTAGGTAACAAATTAAACTGTCTAACCAAATTATTATCTTAAGACAACACTGTACTGTTCTGTGTTACTGTATTGAACGGTCTCTGCAGAGCAGTATCTGTAAGATAACCCAGTAATGTATCTAGTTTTCTACCCAAAGATGAAAATGTTCCTACAAACTCAGAGCCTCGACTTCTTTATTTTTTCTAGGTTTCGCCGTCTCATCCGACTTGAAGACTTACAGGAAGGCGAAGAAATAACAGAAATATAGAAAACACAATAATGTTGCTAAGAACAAATACTGAAAAACAAGAAACACTAGACTCGCTGATAATAAGGAGAACTGAAATGCGTGTGAACGTTTCGTTCACCGGAAATAAACTGAAGACCATTTGTTTGGAAGGAAGCGTCTAGTTGATCAATGTTGATCAAGAGTATCGCTAGACGCTTGTTAGAATGACAGCGGGTTGTGAAGGTTATCAAAGGAGAATATCCTTATGTAAATTTCGTATAGGTGAGTGACAAATCGTGAAAAATAATTGTTCTCTAAATTCTGATGTGTACAAAACAACATTACAATGTAATGGTAAACTAGCCTTAATTTGAAAAAAAATGCATGAGTTTTGGTTGAAGAAACTGACTTCATTATAATATATCTGACCACTTATTCTCAAATTTTCGAATAGTCGATCTTGCTATCGTTTCCGATTTATTCTTGTTATTGCATCAACTTGTTCCTGTGCCAGCTTCAACATGTAAACCATAAGTTGTCGCAAGGTTTGTTCTGTTTCCTTCGGCCTTTCGTTTGGTTCGTTCAGGTATATTGAAGAAGACTAGATTCTGCATTTATAGGCTTTGGATATATGAGACGAATTCTTTCAATTTTGTAACTTCGGTTTCGAGCTAATGTATTTTACTTTGCTGCTGACCATCTGCTATTCTTAATTATCAACATGTTCGTCCAATTTTGTTACTTTTTCACCCGATCTTTTATTTTGTTTTCTCTACATTTAACCATATCTTTCTTTTTTCATTAAAGAGGCCCTCCTTTTCTTCAAGTTTGTTAAGTTATTGCAGATTTGTTTCAACTGTTCCATTTCTAGACTCGATTCTTTGGAGATAAATCATAATATCAACGTTTGAGGGTGAAGCTGAATGCGAAGGGTCCTGACTTGATACAACACTGTTACTCGCCATATTGCTATCTATGTTTTGCCCTTCAGGTATTGCAGCCAAACTTTCACTCTTCACAGCAGTAGAAATCAACGTCTACACCTTCCTCAAGTAGCATATAGTTAGTTTCTTTCAAGATTTAACTTACATTTACTGAGTTCTCCGTTACATTTCTTTCTATCCTTTGACCATCTGTCAGCTTCAAGCTTGAATATTTCACTTGAATTTAATCAAAGTACTGAAAGTACTACGGGACGGTACTTCTGTTGTTAGATTTGTGGTTATTCTAATGCTACTGGCGTGGTCTTTTTTCTTCCTCTGGGTAGTAGATTAAATAAAGTTAGAGATCAAACAACCATGCCGCCATTACCTGTAGTTTAATGGA